>JACGCM010002754.1:0-13956 GCA_014058105.1 Kingdonia uniflora | reverse complement strand
GCGATTCCTGATTTCGCACTGATAACCAGAAGCTTGGAGGATAGTTTGACCAAATTAATTGGCAATACTCCCGATTTGAGTTTGGCCGGTGCAGATTTTGCACCTCTCCGTTGCTTTAGATCAAACTCTTAGATTCAACAACTAGCTAGGATAGTTACCGAATTAATTGTTTGAGAGATTGCATAGTTTTGAAGAGTTCCTTTTCGACCAACAACTAGCTAGGATAGTTACCGAATTAATCGCAATACTCTCGGTTTAATTTTTTACAGGCACGGATTTCGCCCCACTCTGTTCATTTATATAGTAATTCTGAGAAGCTTGGAAACCAACAACATTTGATGGGTTATGTCATTTTTCAGAGTTCCTTTTCGACCGACAACCAGATAGGATTATTACCAAATTAATGGCAATACTCCCGGTTTGAGTTTTGGCCAGTACAGATTTCGCTCCTCTCTCTTGCTTTAGATCGCAATTCTGAGAAGCTTGGCTACCGTCATCCCGTTCGTGAGGCCGCATTATGTTTTAGAGTTTCTTTCCAACCGCCAAAATTCCAAGATTGTTACCAAATGAATAACAATACTCGTTGTTTAAATTTAGACCGGAACGGATTAAGCACCTCTTCGTTGATCTATATCGCAATTATGAGATTCTTGGATGCCGTGTACACGTTCGCAAAGTTGTATAGATTTAAGAATTCATTTTCAGCTGATAACAACCTTGGATAGTTAACAAATTAATCACAATATACGCGGCTTGAATTTTTGGCCGTTACGGATTTCGCACCTCAACGTTGCTTTAGATCGTAATTTAGGGAAGCTTGGCTACCGTCAAATTGTTTAGGATGTTGATCATTTTAAGAGTTTCTTTCCTTCCCTAAACATGCAAGGATTGATTCCAAATCATTAACAATACTCGCAGTTTATATTTTGACCAATAACCCACTAGGATTTTACCAAATTAATCATAATATTCCAGTTTGAGTTTCTGCAGGTACGGATTTCACACCTCTCCGTTGCTTTAGATCGAAATTCTCATAAGCTTTCCTACCGTCAACTCGGTTGAGAGGTTTGATCATTTTCATGAGTTTCTTTTAGACCGACAGCATGGTAGGATTGTTACCAAATGAATAAAAAAAATTGCGGTTTGAATTTTTGACTGATATGGATTTCGCACCTCACCGTTGCTTTAGATCGAAATTCTGAGAATCTTGGCAACCGATAACTTAATAGAGAGGTTGTAAAGTTTTTATGAGATCCTTTTCCACCGACAACAACCTAGGATAGTTACCGAATTAATCGCAATACTCTCGGTTTCAATTTATGACCGGTACTGATTGCGCCCCTCTCCGTTGCTTTTGATCGCAATTCAGAAATGCTTGGCTACCGTCAACTCCTTTGAGCTGTTGGATCATTTTTAAGAGTTTCTTTCCTACCGCCAACATACATGGATTTTTACCAAATGATTAACAATAATCGCAGTTTAAATTTTTGACCGGTACGGATTTGGTACCTCTCCGTTGCTTTATATCGTAATTTTGATAAGCTTTGCTACGGTCAAATCATTTGAGAGGTTGGATCATTTTTTGGTGCTTCTTTTTGGTGCTTCTAAATGAATAAAAATATAGCAGTTTGAGTTTTTTGAGCGATGCGGATTTCGCACCCCTTCATTGTTATATATCGATAATCTGAGAACCTTGGGTACCGACTACACATTTCTGAGGTTATGTTGTATTTCCCAGTTCCTTTTCAACCGAAAACCAGCTAGGATAGTTACCAAATTAATGGCAATACTCTCGATTTGAGTTTTGGCCGGTACGGATTTCGTACCTCTCCGTTACTTTAGATCAAAATTTTGTGCTTCTTGGCTACCGAAAACTCGTTTGAGAGGTTGTATAGCTTTTACGAGTTCCATTTCGACCAACAGCAAGCTAGGATTGTTACTGAGTTAATCGCAATACTCCCAGTTTTAATTTTAGACTGGTACGGATTTCGCCCCTCTCCGTTACCTTAGATCGTAATTCTGAGAAGCTTGGCTACCGTCAACTCATTTGAGAGGTTGGAACATTATTAAGAGGTTCATTCCAATAGCCAACATGCTTGGATTGTTACCAAATGAATAATAATACTCGCAGTTTTAATTTTTGACCGGTACGGATTTCACACCTTTCCGTTGCTTTATATCAAAATTCTTAGAAGCTTTGCGTCCGACTACTCCTTTAAGAGGTTGTACAGTTCTTAAGAATTCCTTTTTGGCTGAAAATAAGCTAGGATAGTTACCAAATTAATTGCAATATTCGCGGTTTAAATTTTTGTCCGGTATGGATTTTGATCCTCTCCGTTGTTTTTGATCGTAATTCTAAGAAACTTGGCTACCGTTAACGCGTTCGAGAGGTTAGATTATTTTTATAAGTTTCCTTTCGACCAAAAACATTCTATTTATGTTACCAAATGATTAACAATACTCGTGGTTTGAATTTTCGACCAAAATGGATTTCTCACCACACAGTTGCTTTTTATCACAATTTTGAGAAGCTTGGCTACCGAGTACTCCTTTGATATGTTATGTTAATTTTTTGAGTTACTGTTTGACCGATAACCCGCTAGGATAGTTGCCAAATTAATCGCAATATTCCCGGTTTGAGTTCTTGGCGGTACAGATTTCGCACCTCTCGAATACTTTAGATCGAAATTCTGAGATTCCTTGTTACCGACAACTCGTTTGAAAGGTTTTATAGTTTTTAAGACTTCCTTTTCAACTGACAATAGGCTAGCATTTTTGCCAAATTAATTACAATATTTGCGGCTTGAATTTTTGACCGCAATAGATTTCGCACCTCTGCGTTGCTTTAGTTCGTAATTCTGAGAAGCTCGGCTACGTCAAATCATTTGAGAGGTTTGATCATTAATAAGAGTTTCTTTCCAACAAAAAACATGCAAATATTGTTAACAAATGATTAACAATACTCACGGTTTTTGTTTTCGACCTGTACGGATTTCACACCACTCCGTTGCTTTAGATCGTAATTCTGAGAAGCTTGGCTACCGTCAACTCGTTTGAGAGGTTGGATCATTTTTATGACATCCTTTATGGGCGACAACATGGTAGGATTGTTACCAAATGAATAAAAAAAATAGTGGCTTGAATTTTAGTCCAATGCGGATTTCACACCTTTCCGTTGCTTTATATTGCAATTTTGAGAAGCTTGGTTAACGACTACACCTAAGAGAGGTTATGCAGTTTTGCAGAGTTTCTTTTTGGCCGACAACCAGGAAATATAGTTCCCAAATTAATGGCAATAATCCCAATTTTAGTTTTATCCGGTACCTATTTCACACATCTCCGTTGCTTTAGATCGAATTTCCGAAATTCTTGGCTACCGACAACCGTTTGAGAGGTTGTATAGTTTTTAATAGTTCCTTTTAGACTGACAGCAAGTTAGGATAGTTACCAAATTAATCGCAATACTCTCGGTTTCAATTTTTGGCCGATACAGATTTCGCCCCTCCCCATAGCTTTATTTCGAAATTCAGAGTAGCTGGGCTACCGTCAACCTGTTTGAGAGGTTAAATAATTTTTAAGATTTTCATTCCAACTGCCAACATGCTAGGATTGTTACCAAATGAATAACAATACTCGCAGCTTGAATTTTTGACCAGTACAGATTTCGCACCTCTACGTTGCTTTATATCGTAATTCTGAGAAGGTTGGGTACCGACTGCACATTTGTAAGGTTATGTTGTTTTTCTAAAATCCTTTCCGACCTATAACCAGCAAGGACAGTTACCAAATTAATGGCTATAGTTCCGGTTTGAGTTTATACCGGTATGGATTTCCAACCCCTCCGTTGCTTTATATTGTAATTTAGAGTTTCTTGGCTGCCGAGTACTCGTTAGTGAGGTTGTATAGTTTTAAAGAATTCATTTTCAAGTGACAACAAGATTGGATATTTGCCAAATTAATTGTAATATTCGCGGCATGAATTTTTGACCGTTACGGATTTTGCACCTCTCTGTTGCTTTAGATCAAAATTCTGAGATTCTTGGCTACCGATAACTCATTTGAGAGGTTGTATAGTTTTTAAGAGATCCTTTTCCACAAAAAACAAGCTTTGATAGTTTCTAAATTAATCGCAATACTCCCGGTTTCAATTAATGACTACTACAGATTACGACCCTCTCCGTTGCATTAGATCGAAATTCTGAGAAGCTTGGCTACCGTTAACTCCTTTGAGAGGTTGGTACATTTTTAAGAGTTTCTTTCTTACCGCCAATGTGAAAGGATTTTAAACAAATGATTAACAATATTCGCGGTTTAAATTTTGGACTGGTACGGATTTGGCACCCCTCCGTTACTTTATATCGTACTTCTGATAAGCTTGGATACGGTCAACTCGTTTGAGAGGTTGGATCATTAGTTTGAGTTTCTTTTTGACTCACAACATGGTAGGATTGTTTCCAAATGAATAAAAAATATAGCTGTTTGAGTTTTTTGACCGATACGGATTTTACACCTCCTTATTGCTTTATATCGATATTCTGAGAAACTTGGGTACCGACTACACATTTAAGAGGTTATATTGCTTTTCCCTGTTCCTTTTTGACTGACAACCAGCTATGATAGTTACCAAATTAATGGCAATACTCCCGATTTGAGTTTTGGCCGGTGCAGATTTTGCACCTCTCCGTTGCTTTAGATCAAAACTCTTAGATTCAACAACTAGCTAGGATATTTACCGAATTAATCGTTTGAGAGATTGCATAGTTTTGAAGAGTTCCTTTTCGACCAACAACTAGCTAGGATAGTTACCGAATTAATCGCAATACTCTCGGCTTCAATTTTTTACAGGCACGGATTTCGCCCCACTCTGTTGCTTTATATAGTAATTCTGAGAAGCTTGGAAACCAACAACATTTGATGGGTTATGTCATTTTTCAGAGTTCCTTTTCGACCGACAACCAGATAGGATTATCACCAAATTAATGGCAATACTCCCGGCTTGAGTTTTGGCCAGTACAGATTTCGCTCCTCTCTCTTGCTTTAGATCGCAATTCTGAGAAGCTTGGCTACCGTCACCCCGTTTGTGAGGTCGCATTATGTTTTAGAGTTTCTTTCCTACCGCCAAAATTCCAAGATTGTTACCAAATGAATAACAATACTCGTTGTTTAAATTTTAGACCGGAACGGATTAAGCACCTCTTCGTTGATCTATATCGTAATTATGAGATTCTTGGATGCCGTGTACACGTTCGCAAAGTTGTATAGATTTTAAGAATTCATTTTCAACTGATAACAACCTTGGATAGTTAACAAATTAATCACAATATACGCGGCTTGAATTTTTGGCCGTTACGGATTTCGCACCTCAACGTTGCTTTAGATCGTAATTTAGGAAGCTTGGCTACCGTCAAATTGTTTAGGATGTTTGATCATTTTTAAGAGTTTCTTTCCTTCCCTAAACATGCAAGGATTGATTCCAAATCATTAACAATACTCGCAGTTTATATTTTTGACCAATAACCCACTAGGATTTTACCAAATTAATCATAATATTCCAGTTTGAGTTTCTGCAGGTACGGATTTCACACCTCTCCGTTGCTTTAGATCGAAATTCTCATAAGCTTTCCTACCGTCAACTCGGTTGAGAGGTTTGACCATTTTCATGAGTTTCTTTTAGACCGACAGCATGGTAGGATTGTTACCAAATGAATAAAAAAAATTGCGGTTTGAATTTTTTGACTGATATGGATTTCGCACCTCACCGTTGCTTTAGATCAAAATTCTGAGAATCTTGGCAACCTATAACTTAATAGAGAGGTTGTAAAGTTTTTATGAGATCCTTTTCCACCGACAACAACCTAGGATAGTTACCGAATTAATCGCAATACTCTCGGTTTCAATTTATGACCGGTACTGATTGCGCCCCTCTCCGTTGCTTTTGATCGCAATTCAGAAATGCTTGGCTACCGTCAACACCTTTGAGCTGTTGGATCATTTTTAAGAGTTTCTATCCTACCGCCAACATACATGGATTTTTACCAAATGATTAACAATATTCGCGGTTTAAATTTTGGACTGGTGCGGATTTGGCACCCCTCCGTTACTTTATATCGTACTTCTGATAAGCTTGGATACGGTCAACTCGTTTGAGAGGTTGTATCATTTGTTTGAGTTTCTTTTTGACAAACAACATGGTAGGATTGTTTCCAAATGAATAAAAAATATAGCGATTTGAGTTTTTTGACCGATACGGATTTCGCACCTCTTCGTTGCTTTATAACGATATTCTTAGAAGCTTGGTAACCGACTACACATTTTACAGGTTATGCTATTTTTCCCAGTCCCTTTTTGACCGACGGCCAGCTTGGATAGTTACCAAATTAATGGCAATACTCCCGATTTGAGTTTTGGCCGGTGCAGATTTTGCACCTCTCCGTTGCTTTAGATCAAAACTCTTAGATTCAACAACTAGCTAGGATAGTTACCGAATTAATTGTTTGAGAGATTGCATAGTTTTGAAGAGTTCCTTTTCGACCAACAACTAGCTAGGATAGTTACCGAATTAATCGCAATACTCTCGGTTTCAATTTTTTACAGGCACGGATTTCGCCCCACTCTGTTCATTTATATAGTAATTCTGAGAAGCTTGGAAACCAACAACATTTGATGGGTTATGTCATTTTTCAGAGTTCCTTTTCGACCGACAACCAGATAGGATTATTACCAAATTAATGGCAATACTCCCGGTTTGAGTTTTGGCCAGTACAGATTTCGCTCCTCTCTCTTGCTTTAGATCGCAATTCTGAGAAGCTTGGCTACCGTCATCCCGTTCGTGAGGCCGCATTATGTTTTAGAGTTTCTTTCCAACCGCCAAAATTCCAAGATTGTTACCAAATGAATAACAATACTCGTTGTTTAAATTTTAGACCGGAACGGATTAAGCACCTCTTCGTTGATCTATATCGCAATTATGAGATTCTTGGATGCCGTGTACACGTTCGCAAAGTTGTATAGATTTTAAGAATTCATTTTCAGCTGATAACAACCTTGGATAGTTAACAAATTAATCACAATATACGCGGCTTGAATTTTTGGCCGTTACGGATTTCGCACCTCAACGTTGCTTTAGATCGTAATTTAGGGAAGCTTGGCTACCGTCAAATTGTTTAGGATGTTTGATCATTTTTAAGAGTTTCTTTCCTTCCCTAAACATGCAAGGATTGATTCCAAATCATTAACAATACTCGCAGTTTATATTTTTGACCAATAACCCACTAGGATTTTACCAAATTAATCATAATATTCCAGTTTGAGTTTCTGCAGGTACGGATTTCACACCTCTCCGTTTCTTTAGATCGAAATTCTCATAAGCTTTCCTACCGTCAACTCGGTTGAGAGGTTTGATCATTTTCATGAGTTTCTTTTAGACCGACAGCATGGTAGGATTGTTACCAAATGAATAAAAAAAATTGCGGTTTGAATTTTTTGACTGATATGGATTTCGCACCTCACCGTTGCTTTAGATCGAAATTCTGAGAATCTTGGCAACCGATAACTTAATAGAGAGGTTGTAAAGTTTTTATGAGATCCTTTTCCACCGACAACAACCTAGGATAGTTACCGAATTAATCGCAATACTCTCGGTTTCAATTTATGACCGGTACTGATTGCGCCCCTCTCCATTGCTTTTGATCGCAATTCAGAAATGCTTGGCTACCGTCAACTCCTTTGAGCTGTTGGATCATTTTTAAGAGTTTCTTTCCTACCGCCAACATACATGGATTTTTACCAAATGATTAAATAATACGCAGTTTAAATTTTGACCGGTACGGATTTGGTACCTCTCCGTTGCTTTATATCGTAATTTTGATAAGCTTGGCTACGGTCAAATCATTTGAGAGGTTGGATCATTTTTTGGTGCTTCTTTTTGGTGCTTCTAAATGAATAAAAAATATAGCAGTTTAAGTTTTTTGAGCGATGCGGATTTCGCACCCCTTCATTGTTATATATCGATAATCTGAGAACCTTGGGTACCGACTACACATTTCTGAGGTTATGTTGTATTTCCCAGTTCCTTTTCAACCGAAAACCAGCTAGGATAGTTACCAAATTAATGGCAATACTCTCGATTTGAGTTTTGGCCGGTACGGATTTCGTACCTCTCCGTTACTTTAGATCAAAATTTTGTGCTTCTTGGCTACCGAAAACTCGTTTGAGAGGTTGTATAGCTTTTACGAGTTCCATTTCGACCAACAGCAAGCTAGGATTGTTACTGAGTTAATCGCAATACTCCCAGTTTTAATTTTAGACTGGTACGGATTTCGCCCCTCTCCGTTACCTTAGATCGTAATTCTGAGAAGCTTGGCTACCGTCAACTCATTTGAGAGGTTGGAACATTATTAAGAGGTTCATTCCAATAGCCAACATGCTTGGATTGTTACCAAATGAATAATAATACTCGCAGTTTTAATTTTTGACCGGTACGGATTTCACACCTTTCCGTTGCTTTATATCAAAATTCTTAGAAGCTTTGCGTCCGACTACTCCTTTAAGAGGTTGTACAGTTCTTAAGAATTCCTTTTTGGCTGAAAATAAGCTAGGATAGTTACCAAATTAATTGCAATATTCGCGGTTTAAATTTTTGTCGGTATGGATTTTGATCCTCTCCGTTGTTTTGATCGTAATTCTAAGAAACTTGGCTACCGTTAACGCGTTCGAGAGGTTGGATTATTTTTATAAGTTTCCTTTCGACCAAAAACATTCTATTTATGTTACCAAATGATTAACAATACTCGTGGTTTGAATTTTCGACCAAATGGATTTCTCACCACACAGTTGCTTTTTATCACAATTTTGAGAAGCTTGGCTACCGAGTACTCCTTTGATATGTTATGTTAATTTTTGAGCTACTGTTTGACCGATAACCCGCTAGGATAGTTGCCAAATTAATCGCAATATTCCCGGTTTGAGTTCTTGGCGGTACAGATTTCGCACCTCTCGAATACTTTAGATCGAAATTCTGAGATTCCTTGTTACCGACAACTCGTTTGAAAGGTTTTATAGTTTTTAAGACTTCCTTTTCAACTGACAATAGGCTAGCATTTTTGCCAAATTAATTACAATATTTGCGGCTTGAATTTTTGACCGCAATAGATTTCGCACCTCTGCGTTGCTTTAGTTCGTAATTCTGAGAAGCTCGGCTACGTCAAATCATTTGAGAGGTTTGATCATTAATAAGAGTTTCTTTCCAACAAAAACATGCAAATATTGTTAACAAATGATTAACAATACTCACGGTTTTTGTTTTCGACCTGTACGGATTTCACACCACTCCGTTGCTTTAGATCGTAATTCTGAGAAGCTTGGCTACCGTCAACTCGTTTGAGAGGTTGGATCATTTTTATGACATCCTTTATGGGCGACAACATGGTAGGATTGTTACCAAATGAATAAAAAAATAGTGGCTTGAATTTTAGTCCAATGCGGATTTCACACCTTTCCGTTGCTTTATATTGCAATTTGAGAAGCTTGGTTAACGACTACACCTAAGAGAGGTTATGCAGTTTTGCAGAGTTTCTTTTTGGCCGACAACCAGGAAATATAGTTCCCAAATTAATGGCAATAATCCCAATTTTAGTTTTATCCGGTACCTATTTCACACATCTCCGTTGCTTTAGATCGAATTTCCGAAATTCTTGGCTACCGACAACCGTTGAGAGGTTGTATAGTTTTTAATAGTTCCTTTTAGACTGACAGCAAGTTAGGATAGTTACCAATTAATCGCAATACTCTCGGTTTCAATTTTTGCCGATACAGATTTCGCCCCTCCCCATAGCTTTATTTCGAAATTCAGAGTAGCTGGGCTACCGTCAACTGTTTGAGAGGTTAAATAATTTTTAAGATTTTCATTCCAACTGCCAACATGCTAGTATTGTTACCAAATGAATAACAATACTCGCAGCTTGAATTTTGACCAGTACAGATTTCGCACCTCTACGTTGCTTTATATCGTAATTCTGAGAAGGTTGGGTACCGACTGCACATTTGTAAGGTTATGTTGTTTTTCTAAAATCCTTTCCGACCTATAACCAGCAAGGACAGTTACCAAATTAATGGCTATAGTTCCGGTTTGAGTTTATACCGGTATGGATTTCCAACCCCTCCGTTGCTTTATATTGTAATTTAGAGTTTCTTGGCTGCCGAGTACTCGTTAGTGAGGTTGTATAGTTTTAAAGAATTCATTTTCAAGTGACAACAAGATTGGATATTTGCCAAATTAATTGTAATATTCGCGGCATGAATTTTTGACCGTTACGGATTTTGCACCTCTCTGTTGCTTTAGATCAAAATTCTGAGATTCTTGGCTACCGATAACTCATTGAGAGGTTGTATAGTTTTTAAGAGATCCTTTTCCACAAAAAACAAGCTTTGATAGTTTCTAAATAATCGCAATACTCCCGGTTTCAATTAATGACTACTACAGATTACGACCCTCTCCGTTGCATTAGATCGAAATTCTGAGAAGCTTGGCTACCGTTAACTCCTTTGAGAGGTTGGTACATTTTTAAGAGTTTCTTTCTTACCGCCAATGTGAAAGGATTTTAAACAAATGATTAACAATATTCGCGGTTTAAATTTTGGACTGGTACGGATTTGGCACCCCTCCGTTACTTTATATCGTACTTCTGATAAGCTTGGATACGGTCAACTCGTTTGAGAGGTTGGATCATTAGTTTGAGTTTCTTTTTGACTCACAACATGGTAGGATTGTTTCCAAATGAATAAAAAATATAGCTGTTTGAGTTTTTTGACCGATACGGATTTTACACCTCCTTATTGCTTTATATCGATATTCTGAGAAACTTGGGTACCGACTACACATTTAAGAGGTTATATTGCTTTTCCCTGTTCCTTTTTGACTGACAACCAGCTATGATAGTTACCAAATTAATGGCAATACTCCCGATTTGAGTTTTGGCCGGTGCAGATTTTGCACCTCTCCGTTGCTTTAGATCAAAACTTAGATTCACAACTAGCTAGGATATTTACCGAATTAATCGTTTGAGAGATTGCATAGTTTTGAAGAGTTCCTTTTCGACCAACAACTAGCTAGGATAGTTACCGAATTAATCGCAATACTCTCGGCTTCAATTTTTACAGGCACGGATTTCGCCCCACTCTGTTGCTTTATATAGTAATTCTGAGAAGCTTGGAAACCAACAACATTTGATGGGTTATGTCATTTTTCAGAGTTCCTTTTCGACCGACAACCAGATAGGATTATCACCAAATTAATGGCAATACTCCCGGCTTGAGTTTTGGCCAGTACAGATTTCGCTCCTCTCTCTTGCTTTAGATCGCAATTCTGAGAAGCTTGGCTACCGTCACCCCGTTTGTGAGGTCGCATTATGTTTTAGAGTTTCTTTCCAACCGCCAAAATTCCAAGATTGTTACCAAATGAATAACAATAGTCGTTGTTTAAATTTTAGACCGGAACGGATTAAGCACCTCTTCGTTGATCTATATCGTAATTATGAGTTTCTTGGATGCCGTGTACACGTTCGCAAAGGTTTATAGATTTTAAGAATTCATTTTCAACTGATAACAACCTTGGATAGTTAACAAATTAATCACAATATACGCGGCTTGAATTTTTGGCCGTTACGGATTTCGCACCTCAACGTTGCTTTAGATCGTAATTTAGGGAAGCTTGGCTACCGTCAAATTGTTTAGGATGTTTGATCATTTTTATGAGTTTCTTTCCTTCCCTAAACATGCAAGGATTGATTCCAAATCATTAACAATACTCGCGGTTTATATTTTGACCAATAACCCACTAGGATTTTACCAAATTATCTAATATTCAGTTTGAGTTTCTGCAGGTACGGATTTCACACCTCTCCGTTGCTTTAGATCGAAATTCTCATAAGCTTTCCTACCGTCACTCGTTGAGAGGTTTGATCATTTTTCATGAGTTTCTTTTAGACCGACAGCATGGTAGGATTGTTACCAAATGAATAAAAAAAATTGCGGTTTGAATTTTTGACTGATATGGATTTCGCACCTCACGTTGCTTTAGATCGAAATTCTGAGAATCTTGGCAACCTATAACTTATAGAGAGGTTGTAAAGTTTTTATGAGATCCTTTTCCACCGACAACAACCTAGGATAGTTTTACCGATTAATCGCAATACTCTCGGTTTCAATTTATGACCGGTACTGATTGCGCCCCTCTCCGTTGCTTTGATCGTATTCAGAAATGCTTGCTACCGTCAACACCTTTGAGCTGTTGGATCATTTTTAAGAGTTTCTATCCTACCGCCACATACATGGATTTTTACCAATGATTAACAATATTCGCGGTTTAAATTTTGGACTGGTACGGATTTGGCACCCTCCGTTACTTTATATCGTACTTCTGATAAGCTTGGATACGGTCAACTCGTTTGAGAGGTTTGGATCATTTGTTTGTTTCTTTTTGACAAACAACATGGTAGGATTGTTTCCAAATGAATAAAAATATAGCGATTTGAGTTTTTGACCGATACGGATTTCGCACCTCTTCGTTGCTTTATAACGATATTCCTTAGAGCTTTGTAACCGACTACACATTTTACAGGTTATGCTATTTTTTTCCCATTCCCTTTTTTTATTGTACCGACGGCCCGCTTGGATGTTAGCCACATTAACTGCAACTCCCATTTGGTTTTGGCCGGTGCATATTTGCACAACTCCCGTTGCTTGTTAGATCAAAACTCTTAATTCAACAACTATGCTATGTATTAAACCGAATTAATTGTTTTAGAGATTGCATAGTTTTTGAAGAGTCCTTTTCGGACCCAAACACTAGCTAGGTAGTTACCGAATTATCGCAATACTCTCGTTTCACTTTGTTACATCCGGATTTCGCACCCACTCTGTTCATTATATAGTATTCTGAGAATCTTGGAAACCAACAACATTTGATGGTTTAGGTTCATTTGGCAGAGTCCCTTTTCGACCGACAACCAGATGGATTATTACCAAATTAATGCATACTCCCGTTTTTAGTTTTGGCCAGTACGATTTCTCTCCTCTCCTTGCCTTTAGATCGCAATTCGGAGAGCTTGGCTCCGGCATCGCCTTTCGTGAGCCGCATATGTTTTTAGAGTGTTCTTTCCAACCGCCAAATTCCCGAGATTGTTACCACATGAATAACAATACTCGTTTGTTTAAATGTTAGACCGGAACGGATTACGCACCTCTTCGTTGACCTATATCGCAATTATAGCTCTTGGATGCCGTGTACACGGTGCAAAGTTGTATAATTTTAAGAATTCAATTTTTCAGCTGATACCACACCTTGGATAGTTATACAATTCAATCAAATATACGCGTCTTGATTTTTGGGGCCGTTACGGTTCGCACCTCAACGTTGCTTTAAAGTTAGATCGTATTTAGGGAAGCTTGGCTACCGTCAAATTGTTTAGGATTTTTGATCATTTTAAGATTTTCTTTCCTTCCCAAACATGCAAGGATTGAATTCCAAATCATTAACAAACTCGCAGTTTTATATTTTTGACCATAACCCACTAGGATTTACCACATGATCATAATATCCATTTTAGTGTCTGCAGGACGGCTTTCCCACCTCTCGTCTCCGTTTCTTTAGATCGAAATTCTCATAATCTGTCCTACCGTCCAACTCGGTTGAGAGTTTGGATCATTTTCAGAGTTTGCTTTAGACGACAGCATGTAGTATTGTTACAAATGAATAAAAAATTGCGTTTGAATTTTTTGACTATATTGATGTTTCGCACCTCAACCGTTGCTTTAGATCGCAATTCTGAGAATCTTGGCAACCGATAACTTAATAAGATAGGGTGTAAAATTTTTTATGAATCCTTTTCCACCGACAACAACCTAGATAGTTACCGAATTAATCCAATACTCTCGGTTTCAATTGATTACCGGGTACTT
>JACGCM010002882.1:0-49483 GCA_014058105.1 Kingdonia uniflora | reverse complement strand
AAACATTAATAACCCAAGTACTTACGCAAAGTGACGTCATACAATCTTTTTATACTGTTGGCGTCGTTTTAGGGATGTATTCCAGTAAGCTATTTTTATTTTGATGTTAAAAGTTTTCTATTTCAGTCACGTCACTATTTCCCTCCACTGACGTGGTTTTTGTTTTGGTTTTTTAATGTTAAAAAACCCCGCGAGGCCAAAGTTTGAGAAGCGCAAAACAATTTTTCATGGGAATAAAGTTTTGAGGAGATCCTGTAACCGTAAAGGAGAGAAGATTGTAAAACCTTACTAAAATGGGATAGGAGCCTAAACTTAAAGGAATGAGGGAAACTCAAAAGGAGGAGCCATCAACCATGGAATTCATTAAATTTAAGCTTGTATGCAGGATTTAGTGAATCGGAGCAATGGGTGGCCGTAAATCCATAAAATGACGAACCCCACAATGTATTTGATGAAATTCTTGATTGGAGTTTTAGTAGTACAATGAGTAAAGAAGAAAAACTAAGGCAGACGTCATGAGAGTACCCGTTCATGTGTTTTGAGTTCTTATGCCTCTACGCAGGATTTAAAAAGCTGGGGTTCACTTCATTGTTTTGCAGTTTAATGGGGTTTGATGTGTATGTGTACGTTGGGAGCTCGTTGATTATTTTTGTATTCGAGATGTGGGGATTTGATAATTCTTATAATGTGTTTAATAAAATGTCTGTGAGGAATGCTGTGACGTGGACATTGATGATTGCAAGCTTGCACAATATGGGAGATTGAAATGTGCTTGGAGCTTTACCATCGGATGAGATGTTCAGCATTGAAACCTAATGATTGATTATACGTGACGAGTTTATTTAGCGCGTGTATAGGTACTGGTGTCTTGGACAGGGAAGAATGCTCATGGTCAAACTATTCGAATGGGTTTGAGTTGTACACTCATGTTGCCAATGCAATTATTTCTATGTATTCTAAGAAGGGATTTGATATCATGGAACTCTATGCTTGTCAGGTAGGCTCAACCCGGACTTGCGAGCGGCTATATAAATTGTTAGAAGAAATGGAGAAAGGGAAAATTAAACCGGACACAATCACTTTCCCTGGCATCCTCTCATCATGTTGTCATGCAGGTCTAGTTAAGAAGTCATGTTTGCTATAGTTTAATGTTTCAACACGGGGTACAACTGCCATGGATCACTACTCATGTATTGTGGATCTTTTAGGCCGATGTGGGCTACTCGACGAGGCCTTGGAGTTCATCCAGAAGATGCCCATTAGTCCCAATGCGGCTATATGGGTGTCACTCCTCTTCTTCTAGGCTTCATGGAAATGTCCGCATTGGAGTTCACGCTACAGACAACTTGTTGTTCTTGGAACCAGCTGCACTACAACCTTCTTACAGCTTGTAAATTGTATGCGAGTGCAGGTGTTGGGACAAGGCAAGATTGTAAGATAGAGGATTGAAAATGTATCCGGGAATAGTTGGATTGAACTAAGGAATGAGGTTTACAGTTTCGGAGCAAAATGTATGTCAAATGATAAAGTGAATGATATTTTAGGCGTGGTGGATGGTTATCAGACAACATGAGAAGATTTGGATATGTGCCTAATATACTTGAAGAAGGACTCGATCTATAATTCTTACAATGAACCTTCTACTATTTATGTTTTGAATCCATTCCTTATCTGATCGGAACACAAGGGTTTTATTCGAGGCTGAGCTTAAGAATAACAATTTAGTTTTGTTGAAGGTATATTAGCATATTTCAAGCTTTAGTTGAGCTCAAGTTAGGGTTTATTGCCAAGTTGAGTATGTGTTTGGGCAAGGCCTTCACTATCCTGGAAAACTCAAGGCCATTACTAGGAATGATATTGTGCTCGTAGATCAGGTATCTGACTGAATGGAGAACAAAATCTAATTGTAGGATACTTTTGGAATATGGTATATTGAATGCTCCAACTGGGCGCCATATGGTATTTTACAAAGTAATTCACTCAAAATTCGATGTTCTTCCACCGGAAAAGATGGCCAGCATTCAACTTCATACATTCTGCAGACTTGCAAAGCATTGATCTCTTACAGTAAGGAATGGTGTATGGGAGCTCAACCTCTCTAGCATAGTGCGCAAGAAAGTTGGTAAGGGGTCTTCTATTTGTGAATAATGTGTTTAGTCCATTGTTGTTTAGGAACTTATTAAAATTTAGATAAAGACGAAAAGTATCAATCTCGTGAAACTATTGTTGACGTTATAGTAAAATCATCAATAAAAAATAGTTTACCCGTTATCTTTCGGACAACTTTTGGAGATTCACTTGAAATGGTATTCTCTCCTTTCTGATTGTCAATGTCAGTGTTCATACCTGTACAAAGTAATATGGAAACCCGAAGAAACTCATAGCTCCTGGCTTTCGGCTTCCTAGCGGCTTGTCCCCTAACCCAATGAGAAGAAAAACGAAGGCATGAAGAGCGTGGTTGGGGAACGATGGATCCATTTTTACTGCAATACCCAACCAATTTTTAGATTGTTAACACCTTCTTAGATAGTCTGGACCCATCAATTCTAATGCATTGCCTAGCCATATAATGTCACAGCAATTTGGTGTATTCGCATCTACTTATAAAATGTACCTCTATTTGCAAAGAAACAGGCATGCCCTAAGTGTACTCCATACAATAATTGATTTAATAGGGATTTGTGACCTTAGCACACCACATTCTAAAGGTTCTGAAAGTATTAACTTAATACATTTTTGCCCTCGGGAATCTTCAGAGAAAAAACTATTATACTTTAAACGTAACAATGTATATTCCACCATATCATTAGTGGTAAAGTCTATTCACATTTTACTAACATTTTTTTTTTTCTCTATTGTGAGCTATTATTGTTTAACCATTATTCAGGTAGGTCCATTGTAGTCTTCGTTACTATTCACATTATACTTTAAACGTAACAATGTATATTCCACCATATCATTAGTGGTAAAAGTCTATTCACATTTTACTAACATTTTTATTCTCTACTGTGGCTATTATTGTTTAACCATATTCAGGAAGGTCCATTGTAGTCTTTGTTACTATTCACATTATACTTTAAACGCAACAATGTATATTCACCATATCATTAGTGGTAAAAGTTTATTCACATTTTATTAACATTTTTATTCTCTACTGTGAGCTATTATTGTTTTAACCATTATTCAGGTAGGTCCATTGTAGTCTTCATTGCTTAATGAGGCGCCTCTACATATTTGACAACCCTTGATACTTTTTGAACCTCTGGGAATCTTTGTTTTCTCATTCAACTTATCCATTTCAAGTTGTGAACGATTGCCTTTTACAGCAATTGCTTTGTATCTTAATTAGAAAAGTCGACACTTAACTTACATGTAAGCGCGAAGAGTTTTTTTAAGTGCCCAAGGTGGAATCCAAAATCTTTATTTTGAACCTGTTGCTCTCTTTTCTACTTCGAATTGTATTATATGTAAATTTTAATTCGATGAGTGGTGTGAATTTGGAACTGCTTGTTCTCATGTGGCCTAACTAACTCTCTTTACTATTTGGTGTAGGAGTACACCTTTGGATGTACCCAAGCTTTTAGCATATTTTGTTAAGCAGACAAGCCCCTTATTTGATCAGGTCGGCTTTAAGCGAGATAAAAAGAATAATTTTACTTTAAAAATTTGTGATCCTCTAGGATTTTGCTAGTATTGCATCAATTTTACTGTATTGGTCGTATTCTTGGGCCTTTATTAGCATATTGTTATTGTAACTGTAGTTGGATCTCACGCTCTCTTCATATTTCGCTGATCTAGCAGTTCAAGAGCCGTGTTGTTGGGATCATACCTGCTCGATACGCTTCTTCGAGATTTGAGGGCAAACCACTCATTCAAATTCTTGGAAAACCCATGATTCAGGTACCCTTTTGATGCTTATCTTGACTTTAATTTATTTTCTCTTACCTTTCTTAGTTTCTCATTTACAGAGAACGTGGGAAAGAACAAAGCTGGCGAGTTCATTAGACCATGTTGGTATGTCTACTCACATCTGCTTCTTATAGTCATTTATTTTAATATAATCGAAAAAGTGGAACATGTTCGAACTAAATGAAGGAATTATGATATGGTGCGACATCCTGAAATTTATCTGCCGCTTAACTAGATTTAGTCACTTAGTGCATTTGTGAAATAAGTTTTCTTTAATCTTTTGATTGTCGTCCTAAAAGGATTAGGATTTAGGACAATGGTGTTTGAGCTTTAAAATCTGGCTTAGCTGACTCTGGATTTAGGACAATGGTGTTCACTCTATTTTTTTGCTGCTGTTGGTACTGTTGGATAGCGCTGCATAACATGTCGTAGGCTGGTAATATATTCTTTTGCACTTCTACTTGTAAAAGTTATTCCATAGTTGGGTCACTGTGTAGAGTAACCTGATCATGGCCTTAAAGCAACCCCATTTTTTCAAAGCCCGTAAACCTCAATCTTTTGGTTGAGTATAACTAACAAATTATCTGCGAAGCTTACGATAGGGATACTAAAACTACTATATAGTAATATTTTGAACCATGCATGGCAGTAAAGTTCTTTAAATTTTATTTTCGATTATGTAACTTGTTCATGAAAGTATATATCAGAATGTTTTGGATCATCTTATTGAAGTTTACAAACAAGTTACAATAGGGATCCTTTAGAGAAGGGTACTCTTTTAGGGCCACTACATACCCGTGCTTCAGGGAAAACTTCGAGAAAGGAATCGAAATTATAAAATCTCAGGCATGTATTCTATTTCATGTGCTCTAGTCCCTCTACTTTTTAATGCACTTGAGAAGATCAGCATAACTCTATATGCTGTTGGATGATCTCCCCCGCCAATTTCTGGTACTGGATTCATGAATGTAGAGAAACAATACTGTTTCTTCACTGCAATGTCATGAACTCTTCAATTAAAAAATTTCTAAACTAATTCTACAAAATCTAAAAGAAGCCATTGAAATAAACTGTACCACAAGGATTGAGTAGTTCCATATTTACAGGCATACCTGATATTATCTTCAAATGGCTCTCGGTGAGGTTAGAGATCAGTTACTCATTTTAGTTAATGAGTTCTTTTTTTTCCTTTTAACTAATAGATGTGAAGATTAACCATTTGTTACATTTGTCTATGCTACATAATGATTTGTGTTTTTCGTTTATTAATCACCATTTCATTATGGATTTTCTCATGCATGTTGAGTATAATGCAGGCCATGTGACAGTGGTGGGAGTCCCATCACTAATCTTATATATTGAGATGACATCTCTAGAGAGTAAGAAGTCTTCTATTCTTTCTCTATTACGATTTTATGCCTTCCAATATTTGGGAAACCTTTACCTACCTAATATCTTCTTGGTTTTCCATGATATATGCGATTAGCATTTTCACTGGACCTACATGTAATTTTTCTCTGATTTTATATTGCCTAATGATTTTGCTCGAAAGTTATTTAGATTTTCTTTGTGCTATTACACAGATCCCTGCATTTAAACTAGTGTTCTTGAATCTTGGATTGCTCTTTAGTACGTACTATGCTTTTCATGAAAGGCTTTGCATTGTTATTTTGGGCATTCAATACCTTACCAACCTCAAATCACTCAGCTTAAGTGATTTACCCAAGGAAATTAAGACAGGCTTGCCCATGATGGAGACCAATATTATCAGATAACAAGGCACATACTAGAAGTAATTTTTAGCTATGGGACATGGGTTGAAAATTGAATATATAAAGTCATAACAAGTGGCCAGGTGAGTCTCCTACTTTGTTTGAATTAGTCATCTTATGCATTTTCTTGTATTAATAATACTTGTTCCTTGTTCTTTTTATAACTGTACATACACTTATGGAAGAGAATCATGAGGAGATGTACCAGATTCCCACAATTTCAATCGGAGCTTGGTGAGTGTCTTTTAATTAACCTATGTCTTTTAACCAATCAAGAAAGAAGAGACATAGTATCATAGTATGATCGCTGCCGCAGATGTACCAGATTACATGACTCTATCTTCTATAATATGCATATTTAACTAAATAATATTACTTCAACTGTTAAGTATTTAACCAAGTTGTTATAGTTTGTAATTACCATCATTATATACTTTATATGTTTTCTTTCAGGGGAGGGTGTTCTTGACTTCTTTTTTAAACACTCAATACTTGTCGTCGCTTTCAAATTTCTCAAAACCATTCCCAAGAGGAAACATCACTTGCTGAAGTGGGGAGTAAGAGGATTGATGCTTTTCTTGTAGATCCTTGGTACTTAAACTTGGGATGAGAGTCACAATACAAATATTTAGCTCTCTAATCCAATTAATGAAGTGATTGAGTTCGAACACATTGTATTTAATGAAGGTAATAAAATTTAGCCAAATATTTTGCCTTTTTGTATAATATGGTTGTGGTCCTGTAGAGGGGAGGGCAGGGCAGGGCAGGGGATAAGCAATATTTGATTTTTTATTTTTTATATTTTTTATTTGTATTTTTTGAGGTATTGACGTCATTGTAAAAATGTTATTGTTGATGTATCAAAACCCTACCAAGTCACTTCAAATATGACGTTAAAAAATTTCAACTACGTCATTTTTTAATGATATTATTTAGTGACGTCAATATAATACACTAGCCGGCCGGCCACCGGAATGGCTATCAAGAACGTCATTTTTTTGAAAACCTTTATACGTTACTTATTAAATGACCTAATACCTACCTTTCTCTGTCATTTATTTAATGACGTTGTTAGTCCTACCTTTCCACGTCATTGCCTTCAACGTCATTTGTACAAATGACATTAAATCCCTTTTACATCATTTTTTTAATGACTTAAAGCCTATATTTGTTGTAGTGCTACTTAACCAACTTACCATCTTAGTCGTTGGTTGATAGAAGACTTGTACGAAGGTCTTCATTCTTTCACTGTATTCGACTGAGATAACCACGGGACTCCTCATACACGAAATGAGACAAACCAAAACCTTTCAATCTCCCCTTTTGGTTCATTTCATAACAAAATAAAATTAAGACTTAAACATCACTCTGTAGTACTTCCCACACACAAAGACAACCTAGACCTTAAAAAGATACCACCCCTTTCATCAACAGGTTCAATCTCTGGACCTCTTCCACGGATGACGTCTTTTACAGTCCAAAATGTATCAAGCAGCTATTATTTAATATCTGCACACTTAGCAAACTAGTTTCTGATACGTGTAAAGAACTTAAAAATATATAAAACTGAAAGACATGACCAGAAATGTATCATAAAAATATCAAACCAGAAAAGTATGATCAAATATCCTTTCATTGTGCTATCCTGTCAGGGATACTCATTTCTCCACAATTTTGTCACTGAAGAAACAAAACACACTCCAATACACAATTCAAAGCCACAGAGTTGACAACACCAAACTCCACCATCTGCAAAAACCCAATACCAAAAGCACAAACCCACCACCACGAACATCATAAAACAATCCACCACCTGCAACTCCCTAATTTACAAAATCCAATACAACACAAACCAACTCTACAATCTGTGGTCCCCAAGCGTAAAAATCGGTAGTAATTTGGCCACAATAATCATTCGCATCACACCAATAATTACCCAATACCACTTGCAAACCCAAAACACTTCTTGCACATCCCCAATCTCACAACACAAACCAAACATCAAACCCAAGTTCAAGCACCGATTAAAAACCTAATCACACTTCCTACTCCACCAGTAAAACCACGAACAAACCAACCCAGCATCTGCAAGAAACAAACCACACCAGTAGAACCCCCAACTCCAACTCTTCAACACCCAATGCAACAACCAATAAGTACTTCAAAGACAAAAATAATCACCTTGTCCAAACCAACAAATCAACAATCATCCAAACACCACCCCTTGATTACAAAGACTGTTGTTATCACGATTTGGGGAGCAATATACGAGGAACAAGGTATACAGAATCCAGAATCAAAGTACAAACAACAGATAACGAGTACGATTTTGAACTTACTTAAACCCAAAGTGCAACCTTGGGAAACTGCCACAAATTGATCGGGTAAACTCAGTAATTAAACCCCAAACACAAAGGAAACGTAATTGCAAGAACCAGCAAACTCGAACCCTTTCCCAATCGAGTACCAAGTGATCATAAGAGAGAAAAATCACAGTGGGAGGTGGAGAAACTCGAGTCTGTGTGAGAGAGAGAGAGTAAAGAAATAATTTGAACATTGAACTAATAGGTTGTAAAGAGACAGGTGGGATGCGATCAAACCATAAAGTCGTTCGAACGAAAAGATAACTCGTTTGAAATACACATCAAGTTTTGCCTTAAAAATACCTCAGCGTGAATTGGAAAAATAAGACTAGAACACGTTCGAACGATACATCAAGTTTTGTCTTAAAAACACTTTAGCGTGAAAATGGATAAAATGAGCGTTTGAACGAAAGAATGAAAATAGGTAAACGCATTGATATTAACCAAGTAATCAACAAATATTCACATAAGACTTAAGATAAGACACAAGACTTAACGAGATAAAAAGAAGACTACCAAACACACTCCCCCTCAAAATATGTAGAGTCAAACCTATAGGCACAACGGATACTTGACAAATCAGAGAATATTATTGATCTATAAACTAAATAATGCAAAAGAACTCGGTGTGTATGTGTAGTCCAATCAAAGTCCTGATATTTAGACGTATGAAGATCACTATTTTAGAAATATGTTTCAACTTAGGCCTCTCATGGTTGGTTACTCAAAGTCACTGAGAATTTATTAGATATCACTCTGAAAAAATATGAATATGAGTAAACTAAAGTTAAAAATTCATAATCCAAGAAAGCGGCGCTAGTTTACTAAAAGATCTCACGAAAGGAAAATCAATTGTTTTAGGGGGTGTCAAGTTAAATATCATAAATTCTTCAACTATCATCTCCACTAAACCGATTATACTAGATTTATAATTAACTGGGACTTTTAAGGTTGTAGAGAAGGCAAAGGTAGGCTAGTGATGAAGTAGGTATTTTGCTGGCATTTGGAGGATAAATATAACTACCACCTCTGTTGTTGTTATCGAGACACCTCCTTCCTCCTTCCTCCATTTATTATTATTATTATTATTATTATTATTATTATTATTACTATTTTAAATGTACTATTTCTAGAGATATACTTGATCCTCTAACACCATTTGAATTGACGCTTTGAAAAAGAAAGCCGTACAAATAATACTAATACACACAATACCCTTCATACTTTATTACTTCCTATCCTCAGAACAAAATGTTAAACGGGAATTGTTGTATAGAAAGAAATACCTTATTTTAGGCTCAAAGGATAGCAAGTGATTAAATGATTTGGGTTAGGTATTGAAAGGCCAAAGACGGTGCAAATAACAATGCCTAAAATCATTTCCTAAGCCTATACAATTCCTCGTTTCGCCTCAAATCAAATAAAGAAAATGTTATAGTATTTTAACTTGAATTAGATGTCACCACCAAAAATTGACTAATGCATTAAATAATGAGATCAGAAACAAAGAGAGATTTTGTGGGAAAGAATTCATTTAATTACACTCAAGGCATGTACAAAAATGTTAAATCCTCACATAATGTTAGGTAACGAAGTCTCTACATTTATCCTCAAGAACTCTACTTACGACTAGAGTCAGGAATAGTTGAATCTAGTGACGAATAAGTAATACTAAGTAGCTCAAGCATTAAATGAATATAATACAAATAAATAAATCCCGAACATGCACATGCATAACTAAGATAGACTTTGATGAAAAAATAAGGGGAAATAAACAAAAAGAAACAAAGAAAATGTACATACTTGACACTGTCTACAAAACAATGACACAACTAGTCAGGATGACCAGATTCCTTCCACACTTTCTTTTCCAACAATCTTTCCACTCATCCCTTCTCCAAAAGTAACATCACCCCCTTGAATATCTGTGACATTGTTCAGGCGAGCAGCATCCCAGTCATGTGATGAGAGCATCCACTATCTGCAAACCACTGGGTAGAGTTGAAAGCATTTAGAGCCATCACTGCCACATTGCATTGTAATTATGGTAGAAGATCCTTCTTCTGGACCCAAACTGATATCACTTTATTTCATACTTTTGTCGCTTGAGTCAAAGTTCTGAAACCCTTCAAAAACTTTTGGATAACAGAGGAATTAGCAAACGATTGGGCATATGATCGATAAGATATCCCTCTTTCCATGTGAAGAACATTCCTACCGTAGAATTCAGGAACATATCTACAATAGAGAGCAAAATGACCATTTCGACCACAAGCCTGATAATAAAATACATAAAAGACAAAAGGCTTCTTAGTCTGCCTATGAGAAGCATTAATTACACTAGGTTTGGGCAAATATGGAACTGAAGCAGCTTTAAGAAACTTAGTGACTTGAGGAGAGGTGGACTTAATATTTTGCTCATCAAATCCTAACCCACTTTTGTTAGTGCTATTTTTGCTCATACTTAGTGCTTTATCAATATTTTCTGCATCATGATAGAAAACTTCAAGTTTTTATTGTGTAGAGGTCAAATCAAGTTTAAGTTTCTCAATTTCAGTTTCAGCCAATTTCACATTCTCCACATAATTGTGTTTTTCCTTTTCACAAGTCTCAAGTTTGACACTAAGAGATTGTTTCTCATTCTTAAGTTTCTCCAGCTGAGAAACAAATTGAGAATAATACAACTCTTCACAATTATCACTTTCATAATCACTATTATCTTCTCTGTCAGTTTTAAGTGCAAAAACATCATAGTGATCACTATTTGAGTTAATAATAGTAATATAAGATCTCAAATCATTTACACCGTCTTGAAAGGGATTATTATGTTCATTATGGTCAGCATCACTGTCAACCCATGTAACAGTAATGTTCATAGCCTTGTGGTTGTTATTAGAACTTTCAGTGGGACAACTATGAACATAGTGACCATACTTGTGACACTTATAACATTTAACTTTACTTAGGTCTTGTTCAGAATTAGTCTGTTTGCCATAAGACTTAACACAGTCATGAAGAAGTGGCTTATAATTCACATTTTGCCATTGTTTCTTAAATTGACATTTTCCAAGAGTTTTCTAAACTGTTAGCTTATAACCGTAATCTGTGAATCAACGTCCAATTCCTCAATGTCGTCAGAGACGCATAAGTTGTCAATTTCTCTGGTTCCCTGAGAAGACGAAGAGTTGAAGGAAGACTTAAAAACCATACTCTTATCCTTCATAGGGTTTTCCACTTCCATCTCGATTTCAAATGTTCGTAATTTTCCAGCAAGTGTGTCAGGCTTCATGGTTTTGAGATTATTCTATAACATCACGTCTGGATCTAAAACTTTTAGGAAGAGATCTTAAAATTTTATGAACTATTTGAATATCAGTATATCCAGCTCCTAAAGAGGAACTGTTGTCGACAATGTCACTCAGTCTTGCATAAAACTCACTGAATAGTTCATCCTCACTCATCCAGATGTTTTCAAATTGAGAGATAAGCATTTACAGTTTACTTTCATTAACCGTATCATTACATTCGTGAGTGCGCATTAAGATGTTCCAAGCTTCTTTCGAAGTGGTACACGCAGAGATTTGCTTATACTCACTTTGACTCAACGCATTAAAGATAACATTAAGACCTTTTGAATTATACCAAATATTTCTTTTTCCTCCTTAGTCCATTGACTTCTAAGTTTAATTTTTTTTATAGCTGTTGTTGGATCACTCCGCATTACAGTCGGGGGCACCCATCCATTTTTAATAGCAATTCATACATCTTCTCTCATGGATTGCAATAAGGCAATCATTCGAACCTTCCAATAAGGAAAATTCGTGCCATCAAAGAGTGGTGGACGATTTATAGGACCTCCAAATTTTTTGGAATCCATTAAATTTAAGCAAGCACTTAACATGATCACCGCTCACCGCTTATGATATGAAGCCTACAAACGATTCTGCCTTGGTACCAATTGAAATTTTATGTGTTGTTTTTTAATGTATTTCGAGAAATAGACCAGATCTATTTTTATCAATCAATGATCTATGATTAAACAGAAACAATCAATAGTAAATACAATGAATTAAACGGCACAAACAATTGTTCACCCTATGAAAACTTCTTACTCAAGAGAAAAACCACAGGTCGTTGTCGATGAACACGACAACCAAAAATCCATTAATAAAAAAGAGTTACATTTACAGACTCGATAACCTCGTCTCATGATTATCTCACTTCTAATCCAAACATCACACCCTATCATTTTCGTTATCGCAATAACTCTCTTTCGTTCTCTCAATGACTCTCCTTAAACTCACAACAAGTAACACCCTTCTTGAATCACTCTAGAACAATATGTAGAAAGAAGGATAAACTAACTCAACATCAACCTCAAGGTTTTTAGGTTTTTGATCGATGTCAAATTGTCTCTCTGATAAAAATATTGAACTCTTTCGAAAATAAACTTAGAGAGAAAAAAAAGAGAGCCAGAAAAAAGAAACAAAGTTTGCTTAAATACTATTTCAATTTTTCTCGAGACTCGTTCTTTTAAGCCTTAAAAAAATATGCAGATAAAACTTCGTATTTTTTTAGAACTCGTAGCACTCGTTCGAACGAGACCTAAGGTCGTTCAAACGAGATTCTCAAATAAGTTTAGAAAATTAGTAAAATATTTTTGGCTCCCTTTATCAGAGTTCTACTTAACCAACTTACCATCTTGGTCGTTGGTTGATAGAAGACTTGTACGAAGGTCTTCATTCTTTCACTGTCTTCGACTGAGATAACCACGAGACTCCTCATACACGAAATGAGACAAAACAAAACCTTTCACTTGATTGCCGTTTAAATCACAATCGATATTCATAAGCACATCATCCCATTTCAATCGGACCTCTATCTTCGATAAGAGGCCTCCAATGACTGCTAGTGCTAGCGGTAAACCCCCACACTTCTGTACTATAGCCTCTGCAATGTCTTTCAGGCCATGAAGATAATAACCAAGAGGGTTGTTTTTGCTTTGAAAGGCCTTTTAACAGAGAGTCCAAGCCAGTTCAGAGGATAATGTCTTAAGCTCGTGGATATGAGGATTTTCCCCTACAGAAGAAGGTACACTCGTGATTCGAGTTGTAAAGATAATTATGGCTCCAAATCCTGGTGGGAGAGCGTGTTTAAGCTCTTCCCATAAATTACTATCCCAAATATCGTCAAGAACAAGGGCATGCCTTTTACATCGCAAGTAACTATGCAGCCCCTCTTGTAACTCGCTTATAGTCATGTCGTTCAGGTCGGTTGGTAGCGATTCCTTTCTGCTTTTGCAGAATTCTTTGATCATGCATCGTAAGATCTCCTTCAGTTGGAAATCTTGGGAAACAGATACCCAGGCACTGCAATCAAAAATTTCTGATACGTTCTTGAACATTTTTTTGACCAGAGTTGTCACGGCCTAACCCGGGACCGCCTCTACAGTTCCCGGAGTGCAGCGGAATAAGGGACCGTGCGGTGTACACGGACGCGCGGTCGGCGTGTACCAGCGATCTTCACGGGCGCGGCGCGCCAGTGGCATACAACCCACGGATGCTAGAGCGGCATCCGGATAATCCTGGATACTCGTGAGGGGTCATCGAATATGTATTCGGTATAGGCAACAACGCTGAAGGTTCCCTCAATAATCTCTACAGCGTAATCTCTCGCGACGCGCGCGAGGTACGGAAAGCACACTTGTCCTGTAGCGGATCAGGGTAGCTCAATATGCCGGTTTCCACATAAGGGACTCATATCTCAAGGGGCGACGAGCCTGGACTATTTATATTGTCCATCTGTAAGGGGCGGTGCGTCTCGGATAGCCCGCGGGGCATAGCGGCGCCATATGAAGCCCTCTTTGGAAAACCGGCCCGCATTGCGAGGCAATGCCCTAGCCTTCCCTAGGCCTAGGAGAACTCATAACTATCCCTTGTAGATAGTCCATGAGCCGGGGTCCTTGATGACCAAGCATTAAAGCTCTTTTAGTCATGGGGAGGATCGGACCAAGGTTCCTCCTTAATATAGCTACTAAGTGAATAGTCAATTTCCAAAAGGAAACGTTAAAACATGAGACGAAGCGTACTGGACCTTTTCACCCCCTTAACTGAATCCAATTTCGACGAAACTTGGCGTGGAACTATATTAGGATATAGAGAACAAATACATTCGGACAAAACTCAAAACGCTCGGGTGGATTTGGCCGGCGTTCGGTAGGTCGTCACAAGAGTTGTATTCCCGGTACCTCCCATAGCCACCGCTGAAATATTTTTTCGTGTTTGATGACGTTCCTCATCTTCATTTAGCAATAGCTTTTCTAACTGCTCCACATCTTTGTCGATCCCAATGATATCATTTTTCTCCACGTAAGGAAGAGACGCACTGTAGTTTTCACGTGCTTCGTCTTGGTGGGTACTTGTTCATGAAAGCTGTAATCAAGCCTTCGCCTAGCAACATTAGTAATTTCCTTCCTGATGTCTTTAATCTGATAGTGAAACCATTGACATAATCCCATACGTTTGAAGACGTTAGGTACATAGCTGATGCAGAATTTGGAGAGAAAACCCTCGAAAGCGTTAGGCATCACGTCTCCTAGACTCGAGGAGTTGCATTTGGAGATAAAACTCCTCAAAAACATCCTCAATTTTGAAGGCGCCACATCTAATTTGTCTCACCCACTCACTTACAACTTGGCTTTGAGTATCTTTCAGGAAAGTCTTCATTTCTCCATCTTTAAAGCAAGCTTCATGACAGAAAGCTCACCTGTGATGAACTGAATGTCTTCATCAATAGCCGTTCGAATCCTAATTTCAGAAATAACTTCAACAACAGCCATATCTTCTATTTTAATAATAACCAAACCTAGCGATTCTTCTGCCATTTGAGACTAATAGTAACTCTTTAGCTCAAGCCACAAGATGATTGTATTAAAGCTTCTCTGTTTTAAAGAGAGATTTAGTAAACACTTGATGACTTATGCAGCTTAAGAGTTAGGAAAGGACGATCTAGCTGTTGGCAGCCAAGAAATGCAATTAAAGTTGACATTTTGTTTCCTTAGAATGCACTTAAATGTCTCATAATATGTCACCAAAAGCTACTTGTATCAATACGGGGATACATATACTTCAGACTGATACTTTAAACCTTCATCTCATGCAACAAGTGGATCATGAGGTCTTAACAAAGTTACTAAGTCATCCTCAAAGTGCTTCTTCAACGAGCGATGTGGCACCTGGGCTCAGTTTCTCAAACTCAAAGTCTTTTGTCTGTAAAACCAACAAACCCAATGCTAATAATTTGGAGGGAGGAGACAATTAGTTCAATTTATTAGTAATGAAGTCAATAGCTTAAGAATAGTTCACCAACATTTATAAACAGTACTAAATTGGCTGGTTGTAAATCGTAATACTCTCTGGAGGGAGTAACTGTAAATCATAATACTCTCTGGAGGGAGTAACTGATAGACAAACTTTATCTTACTGTCTTACGGGTTCAATGATGCCAATGCCACTTGATGTTTTCGAGGTGCAGGTATCCCTAGTTGATACACAACAAACAGGACCTAAGCCACTCACAACACTTTCCTCTGTGTCCACCTCTCATCCTCTCCTACTTCACTTTTTTTCTTCTTCTGAATCTACCTCTCCTACTCCACAGTATTAATGTCAGGTATCTAAGATTTTTATTTTCTGTTGACTTCATGGAGATGTCAGATGTGCTAATATAAACCTAGCTTTCCTTAATATAGAAAGTCCTACGCCCTTCATACTATAAAGTTAATCAGGATTACCGAGTAATTCATACATCAGCTATCGTAAATTGGTTAAAGCTTGGCATCTCTTTGTACTGGTAACAGCTCTTACCTATCACTCTGCTACTATTGTTGGAATTAGAAAATGACTTAATTTCTGATATTAAGGGCAAGTAAGTAGATTACATCGCTTGGCAGTATATTAGTTACAAAACTACCACATCCGCTTGGACGCAAAGTTCCTGATACTGAGATGCTGTTGGAGATGGACTAAACAGAGGTTCTCCATTGCATAGAGTCCCCTGATGTTCTTAAGAGAGAAAGCAGGGAAGACAATGGATGTCCTCCAGCTAGCTACTAGCTACTACGGGATCCGACTATGCAGATGAACTTGGTTCTTTAAATCTGACCGTGTGAACATGGCTTAAAACTATTGGTGGGGAAAGTTCAAATATTTACATAGGGCGTGTTGTATCTAGGTTTTTTTGGAGGTCTTTTGTTATTATATCTCTTAATTGGTTTTGATTGACAGTTTTTTGAGTACTGTGGTCGATGTTGTATACTATATGATTGATGATTTTGGATGACTCTGCGTCATCCAAAATATTCACTTACGAGATTAGTCTATGAAGACTGCATCACTAATTGCCCAAATTTATATAATTTTCAGCATCTCAAACTAGAACTTGATTACATCTATAGGTGAAACCAAATACCTGGCAAAATATTTGTGTACGAGTTGAGTGGTCTGCGAAAAGCCAGTGTTATCAATAATAAAGTGAAAACAGCAACATTATACTTCTCGAGAAATTTCATTACTCCAGAGTCTCTCAGTTGCTTTAATAAGAGAGCTAGAAAATCCTTTTTTCAATCTTCTCATCTTAAGCATTAAAAACTAGAATATAATTGTTGAAGATTAGGAGCTTTATCTGCATACTTTACCACATAATTCTGTAGAAACTTCTCCTTGGACATTACAGCCACTGAAATAAAAGAAAATTTCTTCTCTTTATGAATCCCCTTGAGATTAGTATATTCAGCACCTCATTCCTGGGCTTCAACACCTTCTCCAAGATGCTACCAAACACCCTAGGCCCCGATGCAACATCCATAGGCTTGTATCCAACTGCTACCAAACTCATTGTTGCTCTAATATTTTGATCCGAATACCCCAGGACATTCGGAAATTTTGTAAAAGCAGATATTATGTTCAGTTCGGACCACCCATAGCTTTTGTACAACTCAAATTTTGCATCAATACTAGCTTTTCTCATGCCTCCCATCACTTTAACAGCTTCAAAGAACGATCCAGAATCGCGTTTAATCCGAAATTCATCAGCCCGCGCTACAATACATTTGATACACTCTGGTTTCTGGATGAAGAACCTTGGTAACCGTAGCAGAGACCGGGTAATTTGCTTATCGGGAACCCCACATTGGCGTAGAATCTCAATATTGTAGGTAACATTCTTCTGTATCTCAGGGGTAAGAAGCCAAGTGCATTTCCTAAGCACCTTAATTATGTCTTGATCATAGAGTTGCACGGAGCAAAGAAATTCGATAGTGTTATCAATGTCACGCAAAAGAAGGTTGGGATTGGCGGAGATGAGATTGGTAATAGATGTGGTAGAGAATCCAAGGTGTTGAAGGCACTTGAGTTTGGGTTTCCTCGACATTGGAAGTGAGTAATGTGGGTCTCCTGGAGATGATACTTGTGATTTGGATACTGGATTGGTACATAAAGTGCTTGTGACAACACAATTCCCTGTGATCTCTTATTAATCTTGATTCCAAGAATAACATCTGCAAAGCCTCGATCTTCAGTTATTTATTTCCTTTTCGTTCATCTTCAACATACATCTGAATACATGTTCTACAAAACATAGAGTCTGCTCGAGGAAATCAGGCACGATACTCAAACCAGAGGGCGAGGCAAAGCGAGAAAATTCTTTGGAGGCAGAGATTGCTCGGTTCCTTGGGACCCCAAATGAGTCTACAAGGTAATCAACTACAAAAGAGTTCTTGGATTGGTGCATTAGAAGAAAATGGAGTTACCATGATTATTAGGTTTGTTCTACTTCTACTTCTACTTCTGCAAATACTATTATATCTAATTACAACTGAAACGAATCATTTCTAATCAAACCAAATAAAATTAATCAGAATACTTACCAAATTCGATGCAATTCAAACTTATGGTTTCCAAGCAATTTTTCAAATGAGAAAGAGAGAAACCAAATGTAGAGAGTGAGATGGAAGTGGAGCATAAACCAGCGGACCCCAATTATATACTCCTCGTCCCGGACTTCGCACACAAGTTCCATTGTAAACCATAAAATGGTGGCGTCCAAAGCTGTGAGAAGCATAACAAGTAACATCCGATGCCTGATTTGTTCGGAAGTATAGTTTTTTTTTTTTTGGAGATAAATTGACTTATGTTATGATATTTATATGCATATTTGACTAAAGTCCCACCAATTAGAAAAAAAACAATTATAATCTTTTATTTGCAGTTGACCCACATTTGACTTAATCAACAAATTTTAAATACAAGTTTGCCTTTTTAGAATTTAAAAAAATAAAAAATAAATAAATCACAGCCTCGAGATACTTACCTGTAGTATCGGACGATGCACAACGGTCGACTGTTGCTCGTCGTTGCAGCCAAAACTATTTTTCTCTCTCCAATCTTCCTCCCCAATTTGAGTTTCTTGCTTCCTCTCCAAGTTTCAACCAAGTTTCCTATTTTGAAACAAAAAATAAACAAAGCTAATTTAGCCATGGAAGGTGGTTCTGAAACAAAAACAAAAATAATTTAGCATTACTGCAAGCTTAATTATAGTCTTAATTGAAAAAAAAACAAAGCTTTTAGTCCATAAATCAAATTTCAGAGAAAAAAGACTAAAGCTTATGTTCTTTACAAATAGAGGGGGTTAAGTCTAATATATTGAAGAACAAAGAGTTTTTAATTTTATACTTTGTACTGTATAATGTATGTCTCTTATGTGGGACTGTTATTGTTATTCTAAATTACAGTGTGTAATGTGCTACTTTCAAGGCCACTCCCCTGACTGTTGCCCCTGGCTATACACCAAATGTAGGTTTCTTCATTGTGATGACATTAGGAAGCTTATGACTTCATACACAACAAAGAACTACAACAAAAAATATCTCAAGTGTCAACACTTAAAATGTAATGAATTTCAATGGTTATCTGATGCAAATGTTCAATCTGGAAGTTTTGTTGGGACCTCCTCTAGAAGTGTGTGCTTTGGGTGCGGTGGTTTATCTCATTGGATTAGAGATTGCCCTTGTAAAGAATCCAAATATGAAGTACAAGGTTGTGTTAGGACAATGATGTTTCTTACTTCTAGGCAAGATCATAGTTATGGGCATAAGTATTTGAAATGTTTTACTTGTGGCAATTTTCAGTGGTTGAAGGCTGCTTTAGAAGATTTCAAAGAAGGCAAGAATGGAAAGTTTAATGTGAAGGTCATTGTGGAGATGGGGCTAGATGAATTCATTAAGGAATTTAAAACAAAAACAACTATGTAAAATAGATATGTGTTTGAAAGCATGAATATAATGATTTGAAAACAAAAATGTATGGTTTTAATTGAATAAATTAGATTATGTAGTATACCTCATTCTCTTGCTTTCTTTTTATGTCCTCATAAGCAATTTACCATTCCAAAATCTGCAACACATTGACAACATTAACAGTCAAATTGCATCATTAGAATGTTGTATGTAGTATATAGAAATTCAACATTACAATCTGCAACAACATTAACAGTCAAACTGCAACATTAGAATGTTGTATGTAGTATATAAAAATTCACATACAACAACACATTGACAAACTGCAACACAATATATTCATATAGAGTTGCTTCACATTCAAACTTATATTCTCATTCATAAACAATGGCATTGGATCAACATTCAAAACTACAACACAACATTAACAGTCAAAGTGTAACACAATATATTCATAAACAGTCAAATATCAACACAACACAACATACTCCATTATATTCATAAACAGTCAAACTGCAACACAACATTAACACTGACAAACTGCAACACAGTGACATTGTTTCACATTCATAAATTGCAACAAAAACACTAGAACAATATACCCCAAAATATTATTTCAACATACCCTAAAACACATTGTTAACGGAAAGTTCAAAGCCTCCAGTTTTGCCTAGGTGGCTTGAAGGTTCTCTTATAAGGATTTACTGGAGCATCTGTCCTTGGTGGCATGGGTGGTATCACCAGTAGTGGTCTCTCTTGTGATTATAGAGCTTCTATAGGGACTGAGTTACTCAACCACTCATCTACAAACCTTTGGTCATTTATTTGCATAACTCTTCTCCTCCCTCTGCCAGAATTTAAACCCCTTGTAACACCTTCAGTTCTTCCCCTCCCTCTGCCAGAATTTGATAAATTTGATGGAGTTGAAACATCTCCAGTCCTTTCTCTCCCTCTGACAATATTGGATGCCCTCCCACTACTACCCCTTCCTCCAGCTATGGGTGTCATTTATGCTTGAGTAACATCTAATTATTGTGACTGACTGAAGTATACTCTGGTTGACTTTTTTGATGGTCTTCCCTTTGCCTTAGGTACAGGTGCCCTTTGAATTTTGATAAGTTTACATTTGCAAGTTTTTTTATTGTGGCCAAAAGCACCACATTTCCCACATCTTTTTTATTCTTTACTCACCTTATCCATTACACCAAAACAGTCAATTTGCCACAGGATTTTTTTTTGCCACAGATATTGTGTGTAGTTTATTTGAGATAGATTTTATCTGTGGCAAATAGAATAGGGTCTGTGTTTTTTTTTTCTTCTAATTTTGCCTCAAATTTTTGGTTTTCCCTCCAATAATTTGGTTTTCTCTCTTTTGGAGTCACTATTGCTTACGAACAGAGGGAAAACAGAGGGAAGAGAAACAGAGTAATACCGACTCAAAATCCCCAAATAGTTGATCTCAAACCCTAAACCTGAAATTGAAACTCTAGTTTCCTAATCTCAATGATGGATTAGTCAATTGCTTCTCAAATTCCTCAATGTATTTGCTCACTTGCTGCTCTCGAATTTGTTGATTTGCTTGTTCTTCTAGTAAGTTTCATTTCAAACTCTAATTCTCTTGCAGATTGATGCGATTGAACTATATATAATAGATAGATTAAGCGTTTGGAGTCTTCATTTTGATTACTTTATAATCGAAACTCTCTCTACCTCTGTAATCGTACAGTGGTAGAGCAAGATTCATGTGTGATTGATTGTTTGTTTGCTTGTTGCTTCCTTCTGCCTCGATTTTGGAAAGGATTGAGGCATCCTTATGTGATTATTGTTATAGCTTTGAGCTTTTGTCATCCATAAGAGGCATGCATCAGATGGGTTATATTCATCCCCATTCATTTTCAGAACTGAAAATGTCTTTTTCATCCATTTTCTGGGCAGTCTGTGTTGCTTCCTTTTGCTCCAATTTTGGTATGTTCTGAACATCCTTGTGTAACCGATTATTGCAGCTTAGGATCCCAAACCATCAGGATTGAAACATATAAGGAAACTATCTTTATAGGTCACTAACAGTTTTGAGAACTATGAAAACTAACTAAAGCACCGCCTTGTTATTCAAATCCATGCAACCTCACTAATGTCCCCCAAATCTCTTGATGGGCTTTATTGAATTAAACAATTCTGCAATAAATGGCAATTAACAATTTTGGCATTTCATTATTCATTGTAGTTCTCTTAATACTATATCTTAGTGAATTAATGAATAGTTCAATAGTTTTTTGATCCTTTAACTTCTTTGTCACAGAATGTACCTCCTGCAATACTTATGAGATTCCTGCGGGAGCACCGATCAGAATGGGCTGATAGTAATATTGATGCTTACTCAGATGCTGCCATCAAAGCTGGTCTATGTATCTTACCGGTGTCTCGTGTTGGTAATTTTGGGGGCCTAGTCATACTTCCACTGGTTCATACACTTGAGCATGAAGAGGCAAGTTATCTTACTTTCAAGATTTTATTTATATTAATTGAAAATTATATTGTATTGATTTCTATTAGTGAGTACAGTAAACTTAATCTTAATTAACACCTTGCAAGTCACAAACCTCATTATTTTAGGCTATGCCTCTCCGTCCCATTTTCTAACGAAGGAATAATTGAATGACTACTTTTATTTAATATTTGTCTAATAAATCTATGTAAAATTTTCCTAACGAATGAATATTTGTAAACTCTTGCCTCACTTATGTTCTTGAGCCATGACCTAGACCCCTATCCGTTTTCTCATATATCAGAAGATATTCTTCTTGAGATCCTTGTCAACGCCTTCTATAAAATGTGAGATGACCGGAAGTATCCTTTTCATAATTTCATTTGATCCTATTAACTTACTTTGCATTATACCAATGTCAGTATATCATCTTCTCTGAAGTTGCCCAGGCCAATTTTGTTTCTCAAGGTGTCGATCCTCTAAATTTAGTACCATCTCTGTCCTCTGGGGTTATAAAATTAACAAGATATTATTCTTTAATAGGGACTGAGCAACGGATGCCTACCCTTTAATGAAAATTAGGCTATTGATTTGACTGGAGCAATTTTGTCTATACCTTTAGAGTGGCAAGAGGGAAGGCTATGATTTTGAAGCGGGAGTTCCAAGTTTTTTCCTCTTCCTTTTGTCGATATATCACATATTTTTGTAGTCTTTTTCTTGGGTACTTCGCGTATATATGTTTAATTTTTGCTCGAGACTTCGATTTTGATTAAAGAAACTTCATTCATCAAAGAAACACAAACTTCTTTCTTCTAACTCACTTTATTAGTTTTCCTGTATTAATCCTCATTATATTTAACACAGAGGAAGAATAAGCTAATACTTAATGCTCAATTTTACATGATTTATAGAATTCTAAAGCAGAGCACAATAAGCTAATACTTGATGCTCTATTTTACATAATTTATAGAATTCTGAAGCATGGCATGTTTGAAGTATCCCATTGCACTTCTCTTCAGGGTTTACGAATGCAACCATATAAATCAACCCTGTTATGCACTCTTCTTCAGAACATTAGAAGACACTAGACCAAACCTGTTCATATGATCTCCAACCGAATTTCTATCATCAAATGCTACCTTCATCCTCACTTTCACAATGTTTCCCATCTGTTTCTAGCAATTTATATGCGCGTGACCTTTTACACGAGGGTTGTTCAAATCGTTCTATACCCTTTATTTGTGTGTTCCAGCAGTATGAATTAGCTAATAATAAAGTAGGGAAAATCTTGGTCGTCTGATTTTGACCCTTAAAACCTTAAATTTAGCCTCAATATATATTTGTCCCTTTTTTAATGTGATTCTACCGTCCCTTCTTTTAACCCTAAATTGGGCTCCAAAATCTAAACAATGGGTCAGTATTTGTATGAAGCTCATGAACCAAATGTGGTTAAAGTAGATGAGAAGTCAAAAAAGGATATAGTTGTGCGAAATATGGTTGTGCTTGAAACACAAAGGAGATAAAACCAACTTACACATACACATAAAATATCACAGAAAGAAATTAGCAGTCATAAGTAAACTTGAAATTTTCACCCAAGTCATACACCAAATTCCAAAAAAAAAAAGAATCCTGACAGAAAAGCGTTAAGGATACAATATATATGTCCCAGCTTCACACTTTCACATAAATCTTGCCTTCAACATCTTCATTAGCCATCTCTTGCAATTCCTGAGATAATTCTTCAAAGGTGAGCTCCATGTATCCAATAGTTGTGAGTAATTTTGCAACATCTGCCATGACATCACAATCAAAAGAGAATTTGACGTAGCCGTATGATTAATTAATATTTCACGGGGCTAGATAAGTGGGGCTTACTTAACATGTATCCAATAATTTCCAGTTTAAGGACGGCTCCTATTCGGCCTCCTTGATAATCTTTAGAATCTCTTCAACAACTATTTTGCTCCCCTCTGAAGAGAAATAAAGACCATCCCTGGAAAGATATATATATCTAGAAATAAGCTCATTCCACATATCTAACATATTCCCTTCAGAATAAAATATATATAACACCATCAAACTCATTAAAATATACGACACTATATATTTAATTATCATGACACTCTATTAAAGCATCTAAGTTTTTGAGCAAGTTTACAAAGTGTTATGCAATTCCTACCCGCACAAAAGCATGAAACGACTTCTTGGATGTCCTTTTGAAAGTGCGATGATGAAAATAGTTCGATTAATTTCGATAAATTACTCACCAATGTAGTCTTCCTGAGACACAGGCATAAAATTGAAAAAGGGGAGTTGCACCCCCATAGGGGGTGCATCTACACTAGCAATAATAAGCGCGGGTTTCCTAGGTCGAGCAAGCCCTTGAGTAGCCTATGCACCCAAGCTAGTTTGCATGCAAGGGCCGCACATGTCGCACATGCGCGTGTGACTCACCATCTCTCACACACATCACAACAAGTTAATTGTTAAACTTACTTATATAGTAGAGTTGAGCTTCCCTCATATCCAATGTGGGACTAAAAACACTTAGTTCTTCCATTCAAGGAAAAGGAAAATCAAAAACCTCTTTGTATTTCCCAATACTATCCTCTTTTACGAGTGTTGCACTAAACTCCTCCAGCTCAAGTAAATCTTTATGTATAAATTCCTGAGTTTAGGAATGTTAATCTCTTCCCCGCTGTTACCCAATCCCATTTACTTTCCAACGTAAGAATTATCTAGTAAGTTGACTATTTCAACAACAGAAAATATCAAAACAGATTGGAGACTAATAAGTAAATAGTTGGTTGAATTAGACTTTAGACCCCATATAACTGATCAGCTTAGGGCTTGCCCCCCACATTTGGCAAAGTTAACTCAGTGACCCGGTGAAGATCAAGTCAAGATCTAAAAAAAGACTTCAAATACCCTCAGACATCTAACACTCAAACAAATGATACGTGAGTTAGTCAGAAACTCCTGTGTTTGTATAAAGTTTCACATTTCGTCTTCTCGACTCTATCTCGTCTGAAATAGAGTGAACATGTTGGAGATACGGTCTATGAATACGACGCTTATCTTTCTTTCTAACCTTCAACACAAACGTTATTGGTTTATTCTCGCTTTCTTCGATCCTCCAAGAAACACGAGCACCCAAGAACTTATCATTAACAGTCTGGTTCGAATCCAACTGGAGTGATATCTCATTCAGCTTCTTCCCAAACGACACAGACGAGAATAGATTAGCAAAATCCGAATCATCGATTGTAGACAGTGAGCTTATATAAGTCGAAACCTTACGAAAAAATTAATTTTCTTAAGAGCTTTCGTGGTTATACTCTGGCACTTTGTAGAACTGGTATACATATATAGGCTCAGTTTGGTTCGAGGCAAACTAGATGCAATTGGAGCAGTTTGCATTTTCAACCGATTGTAGGTGTTTGGTTCAACTTAAATTCAAGGGGAATCAGTTGTAGATGTTTAGTTCGTTACAAATACAAGTCAACTGCAATCTTGACCACTTACATGTGTTTGGTTCATTTTCGTAAAGCAGCTACAAACAGTTTGCAAGTGTTTGTTTCATTGTTAATTATCTAATGCAAAAGTAAATAATTTACATTTGGTGTAAAAATTACATTTTTTCTTTATATTTTGTTGCAGCAAAAAATCTCTGTAACAAGTTGCAACTCTCCGACTCTTCCCTTCTCCATGAAAAAAAAATCAATAATTACTCACGGATAAAAAAAATTATGGCTTATCACTTACAGTTTTTCACTCCTTCTCAAGCACCTATAATAATTCATCTAATAAATATTTCTATTTTCTTCCAAATTATCATATCTCTACAACAACAAAACACCCAAAGTGCATGTACATTTCTCTCACTCTCTCAAACCATTAATGGTGATTACCTCAATCTCCTTCTACTCCGCATTTACTTTCTCTATCAAAACCAATGCCAAAACAAGAATCCAAATCGAGATTGTTTCTTATTTGTCAACAAAGAAATTGTGCAATTCACATTGCTAGCCTCAAGATCATCACCGTTAAAGTCTCTCTCTCTCTCCGGGTGTTTCCCGATTGATTGTGTTATATGATTCATGTATGTGATCGTTACCGAATTGATTTTTTTATATGATTCATGCCTCTAACCAAACATGAACATTTGTTTCCACTATACTAGCATTACTTTAAGCCAAACACATGTTAATAAGTTGCATAGTATTACTTGTAACACATTGTAAATACAATTCATTTGTGTTACATTACAACCAATGTTTTGCAATACAAGTCATACGCAAATGCAAGGGAATTCAATTGCAGGTAAATGGTTGAAATGCACTTGCAAAATGTTACTTTTCAAGCTCATGATTTGTATTGCAACACATTTGCAAATGCATTGAAGTTGCATTTGGAATGGATTTCAGGTGTATAGCTTCCGAGGTGTCAAGTTCTATTCAAATTTACGTCATTTTTCTTCTTAGGCTTAAGTGATCATCACATTGGGAATGCGTTTGATCATCCAATGGTCATCTCCTCCTACCATTTCACCTTCAATAGGTAGGCATAGCCTTTTTATGAAATCCTCTAGCATATCACATATTTTCAACTTTTAAGAGATTTCAGGTGTCGAATGCCGCAGGGAAGCTTCTTCAATTGTTGGCAGTCATTAATCCCAAGGCCTTCAACACATGGCATCATTTCCCCATTCCCATTGTATTTAACTCCTTCAATTCAAGTAGCTGATTTATAACCAATAATTTGAGTTTAGGAAATCTTAAGCCTTCCTCTCTATTCATGCTTCCCCACCCCATCTGCATTCCAATGTATGTGTCTATGGTTGAGTATATTACTTCTAAGTTAGACAAATGGGCCAAGGTTTAAAAAGGGTCTTCCAAAAGTCGGCTATTTCTCAATAAGAAATTTTAAATACACTCCAAAATACTAAAAGCTCACCCCATTTTATTATTAGAATTCTAATATGATTTTGAGACAATTATACCCTCAAAGTAAGAGCATCGCATATTTTCTTTTGAAAGCTCGTCCCGTCCAACACCTTAACTAAACGTGAAATACTTTACTCTCCGAAATGGGAAGAAATCAAATTACATTTTTTATCCAATACTAACAATTAGAGACTTGTAAACATCTTTTAATCTCATTGAAATGCTAATACCATGTAAATATGTAACCATTGTGATGGTTTAAGAGAGATAAAACGAGATAATAGAGAGAGAGATGACGTACTTGACATTGAATAAAAATTACACTAATGTTAAGGGAATGTATATGTACATCACAAACTGACTTCATTACTATTGTTTGTCTTCAAAAAATTTTACCAAATAAAAGGGAAAAAAAAAAAATGAAGTCGCGAAACAATGTGGCAATTTACTTGATTTTTTCTACACTATTTTATCACTTTGTCTTACTTTAAAGATGGGTGAGCTAATTAACTAACATATACGCTAGTTGGATGAACTTAGTCTGGGGTGAGCTTCTTAAGATTGGGGTGTAGTTAAAATTTATCTTTCCATCTTAGGACACGCTGAGAGAGCCAATCCATTATGGTAAACAACCTTCCATTATACGGACAATCAAATGCAATTTCTCAAGATAGGGTGGAGGAAAATATACATATATTTTCCATACGAAGGAGTCAAGGACAGAGTATCCATGACATGACGATACTTTAAAGGAGCAAAGTTGTCATGATTTTTATGATATGACAAACCCATGAGTTTCTTTTGTCCCGTAAAATAATATATAGTTTTCGAAGTTGGGTTGAAAGAGTAAACAAGATGTAATCCACTACAACTCCTGATAATGTCTGAAGATTAACCAAGCTCTAGTTTTTCTTTTCATGGTCGCTAAATAAGCCAGTGTTGCTTCTCGTGTGTACATACATGCCCACAAGAGTATAAACATGCCTCAATTCCAGGAGGAAACTCTGTTACAAGTGTATTTCGAAAATCAAATGTTTGTAGCTTGTGCAATGAAGTTGGAAGTACACTGACGTGTGTCCTACACTTATACATTATAGCCTTTGTTGTTTCAGATGTTGTGGTCAATGACTGGGAGGATTGTTATTCCTAAAGGCCTTTCTAGAGAAGAGAGACCAAGCGAATTCATGACATAATGGTTCGAATTCATGTATATAACAAGTTTATCCTATTGGGGAAGCTACGTGTCGTAAAAATTATTCTACCTCCAACTCTTAAAAGCAATGCATGTCTACCCTCTTCCCACAAATTATTATCCCATATGTCATCAAGAACAAGGACACACCTTTTATCTTGCAAATAATTAGGGACCTTCTCTTGCAAATTGACCATGTCCATTGTTTCCACTCCCACCAAGAGTGACTTTTGTCTGTTATGGTAAAACCCTTGAGCATCAAATATAAGACTTCCCTTGGACGGAAGTCTTGAGACACGGAGATCCAAGCACTACAATCCAATTTTCCCAAAGTGACTTAGCTGGGTTGTGTTGATTAGAGCCAGATAAAGAAGCTCACACAATTAAGGAAGCCGGAATGAGATCTAACGGGGTTTTATCAAGTTGGCTATTGGAGAACTATAAGTTTTCAGTTGTTCTTGTTCAATCACTATTACTGTAACCAAATGAAACGAGTTTTATCAAGTTGGTAAATAAAATACCCCTTAAACCTTTAACAGCAACCTGAACGGCTTCTTCAGATACAGTTTTCAACATGGATTTTCACAATTTCTTGAAACAAATTAAGGTGGGTTTTCTAATTTGTTATCTGATGTTTCTAAAGACAAACCATAAAATGTATTTTGAAAAGCATTCATGGCTCAACCATACAGTACTGAAACTTACAAAAAGAGAAACTTTTGTTATTTGATCTCCAAGCTGAGAATAATTAACAACGTCCTTGATTCGAAATTGATACTTGTATCCAACTTCTTCTTTTGAGAATCTCGTAGGTGCTTACAAAACTAGTTGTTCCAAAAGAAAGTTATTGACACTTACAATATACTTGTAAAAGATCAGGAGCCTTATCTAATTCTGGAGAAACTTCTCCTTTGACATTAATGCCACTGTATAAAAAGAAATGTAGCTTTGCTCATGCTTCCCATCACTATAACAGCTTTACCGAACAATCCAGAATCTATCTTTGAACCACTTTGGTTTCTGAGAGAAGAACCTTGGGTCACGTAGTAAAATCCGGGTAATTTGTTGATCAGGAACACTACATTGTCATAGAATGTCAATATTGTTCCGATACTCAGGGGTAAGATCTTTGACTACGTCTTCATTAGTATGTCGAAAGGAGCGATAGTGGGGATGATAGTAGAGAAGCCTAGGACTTCCTTGAGTAATGTGGGTTTCATGGAGATCTGAGAAACCTAGAGTCTGTCTGAGGAAATTCAAACTAAAAAGAGAGGCAGAGCGAGAAATGAGTTTGGAGGCTCTGATTGCCTAAATGACTCTACAATCAATAGAAGGGATTGGTGCATTACTAGTTTTGGAAGAAATGGAATTAGGGCTTTGAAGTGATGATAAATATGAGATCTAGTTGAAACAACAAATCTCTTACAAAGACAATACATTTTACAAACTAAACTAAACAAAATGGTTTGGATCATTTCATTACCCCACTTTAAAAACCTCAGACCTTGTGATGGTAGTAGCAGTAGGTCAAGGCCTCCATTCTCACCACCTGACCTATGGGGTGTGGGGTTTGAGGTTGGTATAAGCCCCTCGGTTTTACCTGAAATTGACGATCTGGCCAGATGGCTCGGATACCTCTAACTACAATAAATAAATGAAAATTCCATGATCTGGGACTTCCCCGCCGACAAAATTGATACACCCCATTGCACTTGTACAACCGTGTTAGAGCTCAATTTTTCGCATAAACTAGTAAACCGTTAAGTGGTGGCTTCTGATGAAGCTGTGAGATCATAACCAGTAATATCAACGGAAGTATAGTTAGTGCATTTTGTGGATTAAGTAGTTGATAAGGGAACTCAAGTGATGCATCAATGCGTCATAAGGGTGAAATGGTTTTATAGGGGGGCTGCTTCGGTTTTGGATTCCAGAGGTTGAAGAAAATGGAGTTCAGGTTTTGTGAAGTTCCTGTAGCAACTATTTCTATTACCAATAAGAAACCTCATGCAGATACTGTACATAGTTTTTTGAATCCCACAAACATGACAACAAAAATATGAAAGATAAAACAAGGTCACTAAGCAGGGTTTTCATGAGAAGCAAAATATTATCTGATTATACTTCAAATATTGAATGCCTGATAAAAGTCCCGTAGCATCCAAACAATGGTGACAAAAGACAATCTCTCCTATTTCAGCCTAAAAAGAAGAAGAAACTAACTTGTTGCACATAATTATGCCAAGCAAGCCAATATCCTCACACAAGAGACCCCAAAATGGTTCAGATCTTATTTTAACCAATCAATTTTTATTTTATTTTCTTTTGCAACACAATTGTGGCCTCCAATGCTGAAAGAAGACTACTGCACAATGGCATGTAGAGAAAGATAGGATCTTATTAAGAAGAGCTTTTTGGTCAATACAAGAGGTGTCAAAATCCACAGGAAACATTGGGAAAAATTATAACCATTTTCTCATATGAAGTTCCGAAGGTCCAGTGACTTCACGTCAGCCATTTTCTCATCCTGGAACTCCTCCCTGAAACAAAAAAATAGACTTACATCAACTTAAGTTGATATTATTATATTTAATCAGTTTGGTAATTCAAGCTAGCCAATCCGCATAGTTAAAGGGTGAGAATCTTCTCAAGGAATAAAATCGTGGATTGCTGGAGTTCTTATCCCTCAAAGGTAAAAAAGAACACTGCCAAAAAGAAATCTAATGAGTGGCACAAATATTATATATTCGCATGTGGCAGAGAGATATTGTTACTATTTTTCTCCTTTCTAAAAATTAAGCTCCATCCTGCCATAAACTATCCATGCACTTCACGTTTTGTAATTTTAAAGGCATTCCCATCATGAAAAGAATTGTCACATATCTACATATCCCAGCTCCCTAAAATAACACCTCAATATCGCATATTTCTTTTCTTTATCAAGTTATTCAATAAAAAAAATGTGTTTCACAAATTATTTTCAACCCAAAGATTTTCATGCATTCCCAGCTCCCTAAAATAACGCCTAAATATCTCATATTTCTTTTCTTTATCAAGCCATTCAATAAAAAATTATGCTTCACAAATCATTTTCAACCCAAAGATTTTCATGCATTTACAGCTGTAGAACAAGTCGTTACTGATACTAACATGCATACATACATACATATACACAGACACACACATAAGATTTCTAGAGGGCATAGAGCATACCGTTTTTTCTGAGTTTCCATTGCTTCAAGAGCATCTTTTTTTAGCTCCTCCAGTTGCACCTTCGCAATTTTAAGCTCTAATGCTTCTTCATACTTAGGCAATTCTTCTTTCCGAATACCGAGTCTGATTTAAATTAACAAATACAAGCAAGGAGTAAGAGAAAAGTATATGATTCATATATCGAATGCTTCCGCAGTTACATTCTGCAATAACGATGACATGTTTATTTCCTAGATTCTAATGTCATGTGTTCTATTTTTGTATATACTATAAAATTTTGTGATATATGGGTAGATACTGCAATTGTGGCTGATAATTAATGATAATATTGCTATTTGTGTCAATCATCCAAAATTTTGGCATTCTATTATATAATGATGATATTGCTGGATATTTAGTCCATGCCTGGAACAAGGATAGCAGTCTTTGCTTAGTACATCTGATAAACTATTGGTTCATACATTTCGGTAATAGGGGCCTTCAACTAATCCAAAAGTCCTAATCCCGATTGAAGTTATCAGATAGACTAATTTGAATGACGGATCTGATCTAAATTGACACTCCTACGGCCAGTAAGGGAGAAGAAATGTGATTTGAAATAGAGACACAATTCGAAGATGCTTCGAGGAAGATAGAATACATCTTCATCTTTCCTATTTCATAGATTGAGATAATCATTTAAAAGTTTTATTGTAGAGTCTATTTTCTGGCAACACTTACTTCTTATTAATCTTATCAAACTCTGCCGTAAGAAGAGCCATGCCCTTTTTGTCAGACCTCAAAAGTGGTTTCTTGAGCTCTTTCTCTACTTTCTCCAATGCATCCATCATCATAGTCTCCACATCAAGTTCATCAGTGAGACCTCTCCTGAAAACCAAAAAAAACTTATATCAATCAAAAAAAACTTTTAAAAGATGCTAACTGCTCAAGCAGACACGAGGAAATGTAATTCATGCAAACGCAACAAAGGCAAGTGTTACGTCAAAGCATCAAATAATAATTTGTATACAAGGAACAAACTATTGACATCAAATCAAGGATACATGGCACAGGAATAAATTAAAGCTTACTAAAGTTCAAATGACTGCAAAAGTAGAGAACGGTACATACTTGACCCTTATCTCCTTCAATGTCAATAGATACGTTCGAGCATCTGGAATATCTTCGGTTTTTGTCTTAATTGTGTACTGGATCCGTTGGGATTCAGATAACAAGTTTGCCCTGCATATCAAATGTTACAACACCAGCACACATATCAAAGCCATAGCAAGCAGTACAGGAAACTTACAGTCGCAGCAGTAGTAGTGGCAGCTACAGCAATTAATAATAAGGCGTGAACTACTACAATCAACCATGGTTTTACTGTCAAGGGAAAACAAATGGATACAAATATTATTATATATTTCTAATACAAATTAAAGTTCCCAATACTATCAATATCCACTAATTTGTTAAAATAACGCGGATAGTTGCCTATATATCGAGGATACATAGTGTTTGGCTGGACTATCACATAAGTCAGATCAAACAATTTGATCATAGGAAGAAATGATACAAGCAAGTAATAAAGACCCCAAAAAATTTAGTAATGGAGGAGATAAAATCAAAACTTTGTGTTTGCTACTTTAAAGTAGTAGATAATGCTCCCTATGCCCCTCTCTCCATCATTTATTTGATGTCTGTGCTTCACCTGACTCTTTGATTTGTCAACTTCAGCATTTTGATCCTTCAAGAACATAATCATATGTTGTGCAGCAGTTCCAGATGTCAAACGCAAATACCACGAAAAAGGTTTTACAAGGATATGAACATACAGTACTATAAAGCTTCATTTGTTTCATGGGTAAAACTTCAAAACAAAGAATTTCATGTAAAATAGGAAACTGTATCTATTTTCTTTACACTCGATAACCTCATGCATTTTTACTTGGTAGGAAAAGCTAGAAAATTTGGAATAAGATAATTCTCTGAAATTCCACAGATGCTTCCTATTCAAAGTCCTCTAAGAATACCACCGGACGGTCGACCTTAACCAACCAAAGTCTGTTATTGTTCCAATTTGAAATTTACTTACATCTTCAATTTGCAATCTCGCATGCCATTGACATCGATACTAAGATACATCCAGTTCAACTCTGTTTGCAGAAGCTGGTAGGCTGTAAGATTGAGGTACATGTCAATATTAGTCCTAAATGATATACCAGTTTTCTTTTTTCTTCTTTTTTGCTGATTTTCTCCGATACTAAAACATAATATCATTAGAGTGTATTTACTTGTAATGGCAGTAAGAATAAATGAAAAAATGCCTTCTCTTTTATTGATTTCTTATCTAAAGAGGAGATCAAGAAAAAGAGAGCCCGCTACTTGTAACAAACGGCATAGTAGGTCCTTCTCTCTTTCTCTCTACTTCTTCAGCTGCTACAATCTCCAATAATGATGACAGTTCCACCTTCAACCTGCTGGTGCCTCCTGTCCTCCAACTTAGACTCTGAAACCTCAAGACCACCACCATCCTACAATTTACTAGCTATATACTTATCTACGCTGATCCCACTTAACTGGATTACAACCACCAAATTAATGGGTGTTCAGTAGGGTTGTCAATGGATCGGATTCGGACCGGATCTGCTACAATCCAAATCCGATATGATCCAGTCCGAATCTAGGTTCAGGTATCCGAATCCGAAATCCGATCCGACCATGATTTTATTTGATGACTAAAAATGTTGATACAAAGGTTAGAACACATGACCTTTCATGGGTTTAAATAACTTCGTACCACTTAACCACATAGCTCGATGTGTTATAAATTGTTTTTTTATGGTATATAATATCTTTTTAATTGTTTTAAAACATTAAAATTAAAATTTTATTAATAAATTGGTATATAACTTCGGATTGGACTAGGCACCATCCGAATCCAATCCGAAATTATTTCAGATGCTCCTCAATTGGATCGGATCGGATCGGATTCGAATTAGAAAAAATGGCATCCATATCCTAAAATAGAATCGGATTTTGGATTATTTCATATTATATCCAATCCATTGACAATCCTAGTGTACAGGATTGTCCAAATTTTTTGGTTTTTGTCTTTTGAACGAATAATTACTTTAGTTTACCTTATTTAGTTTTCCCTTGCAAATCACAATATTTTCGAACTACCAGCTAAATCCATACTAACATTAACCAAAACTCTTTCTACATATACTGAATCAGTATCAACATTAAGAAACAAATTGAGTTTCTTTCCAAAGTATCTATGGCATGGGAATGATAAGAAGTGATTTACCCCTACTAATTGGAGCTTCGTTTGCTACCCTAAAGAAGAGGGAGGTTTGGGTTTCAGACGCCTTAGTAACTTAATAACTGGAACAATGTTGTCATTATGAAACATGTGTGGAAAATTGCTGCCAATTATGACAACTCCTGGGTTAAGTGGATGAAAATCAATTTTTTGTAAGGACCTTTTAGGACATCAAAACACCTAGTAACCGCTCAGGGGTACGAAGGAAAATATTTAATGCTAGGCTTGTTGCTGCTACCTTGTTTATCTACTTAATTTAATTGGCAATGTTTGAAATACCTCCTTTTGGAAGGATCTTTCGCACCCTAAGGGGATAGCTAAGGATGAGTTTCATTCTGTTCACTTGGATGATTGTATCTGAATAAAGAGGCTGAAGTCAGCAATCTCATTAAAGATGGGGAGTGGTGTATTTCTCAGCATAACTCAAGTTTTATTGCAGGCATTACTCCTAATCTGCCTCTAATTTTTCCAAATGATGAAGATTGAGTTGTGTGGACAACAAGCAGCAATGAGCTATACTCTATTGAAGCTGCAAGACAGAGAAGATGCAAAATGACATGGGCTAAAGTCTGTTGAATACTCTTATTATTCCTAAGCATGGGCTCACAACTTCTTCCTACATGGTTCGAAGACATCCTCTCTTCCTCTTCTTGTATTCTCTGCATCTCTTCTAATGAGAGTATCAACCATGTGTTCATGGACTGTATGGCCGAAGAGCTGTGGTACAAGGTCTTTTTCAGTCTAGAATATTCAGGCAGGTTGGGGACATTGAGTTTGAGCTTAATTAGCTATCTCAGCTTGAAAGTGACAGCATTAAAGGGCGCATTCTAAGCATGACCTTCTGCGCGGTTCTGTTTCATGTGTGGAAAAAAGATGTGGACGGATCTTTAGACAGGAGTTCAACAGTACAGCTGTTGTTGCCTGGTAAGATCTTCTATGACATACGAAGAAAGCTGCATAACAATGTGAGTAGTTATGTTAGGTACATTTGTGAAGCCTGGATTGCACCCCCCTGCCCCCCTTCAAACACTGATGTTGCATTTACAAAGATAGAAGGGGATACGAGAGTCTCTTTAGGGATTATGAAGTCAATGTATTATGCGGTTACTCTTGTAGAGTGAACCCTCTTGACATTATATATCACAAAATTCAAGCTGTTCATAGTGATACTAAGAAGCTATGGGTGACTGCAGATTCAAAGCTGATGGCGTCTTACATTTGGAATAATGTTTAATTCCTTTGGAATTGCCACTTTCTCATACAAAGCATTAGAAGAATGTTTCAAGTATTTGAAGAGATCAATTTTTTATTTCATATTTTCAGGGAGGCCAATCAATGTGCAGAATTTCTAGCCTTCTTCAATTCTTCTAATTTAGAAAAGTGCTTTGACCCCTAGCACCGTGCCCCGTGGCTAGCGTGTTTTACCTAAAGAGGATGCTATGGGGAAATTATACATTAGGTTAAAGGTAGTTAATACGTGTTGCGATGCGATGCGACAACAATCGGAAAAATGCTATTGCGGATAACGCAAATATTGCAATGTTATTGCGAATAAAGCGAAACAGTAGGCAAAAATTGTATATCACCCTATATTCCTAATATATGTGCACATAAATCTACATATACAATATATTAATTAAGAAAAACATATAAAAGTGTAATAAAATATAACTAACAAACTATATGCCAAGTAGCAAACTAACAAATCATTGGTTTTAGGAGAGTTCTTGGAATCTATGTGTTTCATATTTTAGGTTTTGTTTTTGAATAAGGTAGTTGAGTATCTCGTTTATTGTTTCTCGCATCTCATATCTTAATCTTATTGAGAAGCTTATACTTTTCGTAATTGTATCATATATTTGCACAATATTTTTACTTGTTTGTGTTTTCTATCGTGCTTCATTCGGTTTCTTGCATTTGTGTTGCATTAGAAGATACAATAGTATGCGACAAAAAACGATAAAATGCGACATAACGCGGCAAAATACAATGCATTTGCGTCCGGAGGGTTGCGATGGAGATGCGATGCGATTCCAGGTCGCATAATTCGCATCTATCGCATATGCGAGTGCATTTATCGCATCTGACTACCTTGATTAGGTTGTAAATAATTGAATATTAATGCATCCTCGCCATAAATCTGCCTTAACCCGAGCTTGCCCAACATTCTTTTTAACCAACAGAACCTGCAAAAGCTAACTTTTCTTTCTTTAAGGAAATTGAGCTTTAACAAAGCTTACTTGATCTTTGCATATTAAATTTGCAGCTTGATCCTTAGGATCCACAACCTCAAAGACCACCACCATCCTAGTATACTAGAAATAATATGTATATCTACGCTGCTTTCACTTAACCGAACTACGACCACCAAATTAATGCGTGTTTAGTATTGTCCAATTCTCTGGGGTTTGTGTCATTCGAGTAAGTGATTATCGATTTGCACTTGCAAAGTGCAAATCACAATATTTTCAAACTAACAGAGCTAAACCCATACTAAGCATGACCTTCTGCGCGGTTGTGTTTCATGCGTGGAAAGAAATATGTGGACGGATCTTTAGACAGGAGTTCAACAGTACAGCTGTTGTTGCTGGTAAGATCTTCTATGACATACGAAGAAAGCTGCATAACAGTGTGACTGCAATGAAGGACTCTAGTTCTGTTAGGTACATTTGTAAAGCCTGGATTACCCACCCAGGTGTTGTGCTTTTGAGGTTAATTTATTATGAGGTTACTCTTGTAGAGTGAACCCTCTTGTCATTATATATCACAAAATTCAAGCTATTCATAATGGGGTCAAGTTCAGCCTAAACAGTGGTACTAAGAAGCTATGGGTGGCTGCAGATTCAAAGCTGATGGCGTCTTACATTTGAAATAATGTTTAATTCCTTTGGAATTGCCACTTTCTCATAACAAAGCATTAGAAGAATGGTTCAAGCATTTGAAGAGATCAATTTTTTTATTTCATATTTTCAGGGAGGCCAATCAATGTGTAAAATTTCTAGCCTTCTTCAATTCCTCTAATTTAGATAAGTGTTTTGACCCCTAGCACCGTGCCCCGTGGCCTGCGTGTTTTACCTAAGGAGGATGCTATGGGGAAATTATACGTTAGTTTGTAAATAATTGAATATTAATGCATCCTCGTCATAAGTTTGCCTTAACCCCAGCTTGCCTGGCATTTTTTTTTAACCAACTGAGCCTGCAAAAGCTTACTTCTCTTTTCTTTTAGGAAATTGAGCTTTAAAGAAGCTTACTTGATCTTTGCATATTGAGTTTACAGCTAGATCCTCAGGATCCGAAACCTCAAGACCATCACCATCCTAGTATACTAGAAATAATATGTATATCTACGCTGCTCTCACTTAACTGGACGGCGATCACCAAATTAATATGTGTCATTCAAATAAGTAATTATCGATTTGCACTTGCATATTTTCGCGTTAATCAGAGCTAAACCCATACTAATAATAATAATTAAAACTGAACCCAAACATACTTACTTTTCTCTCACAGTCTTTATGACCTTTGCATATTGAGCTACCGCATTTTGATCCTCAGGGTCAATCGTAATCTTCTCCTTCCGAAGTACTCCCATCGCCGTCTCAAACTTGTTCTTAACTTCAAGAAATACATTCTTCAACATTTCTGTTTACCGCAAATGCATCACAGACACACACACACACGAAAAAACACTTTGATTAATAATTTGCGCCTAATTTGAAAAATAAAAATAAAATAAATCTAGAAATCCCACTAACCATCTCCTTTGAGGGCTAGAGGGGCAGCTTCTATCGCAAAGTAGCGAACCGGAGTGACACGGCCAACGTAAATCTACACAATCAAATTAGGGAAACAACGTTAGATTCGAATCATTCGATCAACATGAGAATACAAAAAGATTGTAACTTTGAAATAATAATAACATTGTGATTTGTACAATGAGGGAAAATTGGATCAATGAAACCTTAATTTGAAAGTTGCTAGTTGATACCTGCTTGGATTTGGATATGATGCGAGTCGCAAATGCCATGATTCGATCGACGGATGAACCCTAATTCTTCGATTTTCGTTTGGTTTATATTTTTGTGGGTTTTATCTGATTATGGCAAATAAATTGGGGGAATTTGAGCAACGCTATTGTGTAGTTTGTTGCAGAAATGTTTATGTAAATCCAGAGGTGAAAATGCCACATATGATTGTGGGGTTGTTATAGTAGTTACCTGTGGAGAAATGACCGGAGATAAAGCCGTGAAAGAAAATATGCTAGGTACATTTGCAAACTTGTTTGTAAGGAGAAAACTCGCATACGATTGTTAAAATGCATTAGAGGCCGTCTCACGGTTTAGTCAGAGCAGCACACAATGTGTCAGGCTTGACCTAATCCAACCTAAGCAAAAGTCAAGGTATGCAGCATTATCACAGTTTAAATTCAGGCCCAGTCCGGGCTTTACTTTTCAGACATTGTTTTCCAGGCAAGAAAATGAGCATATTTAGAGTGCTGAAATGGGAGGGTAAGCGCCTTGCAGCTCAAGCTACTTCATCAAAGAATACTACACACACAAGAGTAATGTATACAAGAAATTCGTTGAGGACAACAGTGCAATGCTATAATAGAATTTTTATTTACAAATAAAGTGACATGCTCATTTTCATCAAGATAAAAAAAAATTGTAAGATGTTCTCCATCAAGAAATACTTCTTCGGATTCTTAGATTCACGAGTTGCAGACATGAGAATCCCCAGTTGCTTGAAAAGGCGGAGCTCTTGACAGAAGAAATTTTCCGTGTTTTCATCTGTAACCCGAGAAAAGTATGGTGATCAAGAACTGGCAGCAGTTGTAGTTATCAACTTAAAACCGTTCCTGAGATGGAGAAATATGAAATGGAAAGTCCATATTACGGAAAAAAATAAGATAAATGAGTAAAAAGGGAGGACATATGCTCACGTATTTAGCAAATCAGTTTGATTTTTTATGTAAAATATTCCCTGCGATATATTAGGAATAAAAAGGGAGGACATTGGATAGGATTTGCAGATAATTACTGTTGAAATACAAGTCCAATTTAAGGAAATTGTTCTTACTTGTCTGCTGCGACTATCTAATAGGACGTGGTAGATCGGATCTTGATATGAGAGACGGAGTAGTTGAACAACAATATAGATGCATGTAGTAATGCTGAAATCAAATAAAGACATATCAGTACAAACTCAAATATACACCAGATATAATGCACAGCCTCCTTGGAGATGCAGACACATGCTGGACTACATCAAGTATCATGCAGCAGATGTGAAGATTTTTTATATACACCATTGTGTTTGTGGAGGAGAACATAGTGGCAAACTTATTCCTAGTGTAATTCTTTCTATTCTTTTATGAACTGCCTTAACGCCAGCTTAAGGTCCAAAAAATAAATAAATATATACATACTTCTAAATAGACATGTTTCAGAGCTAGATCAAAACAAAAATCTTGTGAATTTTACTGCCATTGAATTTATTGAGACATGTAGGTATTTACATGATACGAGAAATAGGATGAAACATGTGTTCTGATCTTTAAGTAAGCATAAAAAAATTCCTTTCCAAAAACAAGTAAATTAGGAGTGAGCAAGCGGATTTAATAGAAAAACTAAAGCCCCAAAGATAGAAAAGAAAGGATCACCTGCCGAAACATATTAATAAAACGATCCAAATGAATGCGCTTATCCAACTTGATTCTTTGTAGGCAATCCAAACCTGGCATTATAGATGTGTAACAAGAGAAAGTAAGATTTTTTTCTTAAAAAAGTATATATGAACCTCCATACTCGCCTTTCACTATACATATAACGAAAGAGATGTTAATTTAAGTCTTCCCAGAAGAGTATCTCTGGTACTATTTTCGAGTGTGTCTGCAAATATGAATTTACTTTTTACTCACTCAGCTTTTTTTCTCATTTGCATCGCCAATCTTTTTTATGATCTCTGAAGATATTATTCATCTCACTCAAAATAGCTAATGGTTATTCAAGCAAGCATAAGAATAGACTACTTTAAGCAGTGGTAAAATTAACTCAATGTGCAATAGGTCTACAATCTCTACATCCTCGAGACGTCTACGGTCTATCTAAGACTAATGGAATCTGACGCGAGATGCATGGTGCCTTCAAGTTTACTAGTAATGTTCTTGATATAATAGTTAACAGACTTCTCACAAAAATATGAGAGTTAAGAGTTACTCGGTGTCTACATATTACAAACAAAAAAAATGTCAAAAACTTCAGCAGAGAAACAAAGTAACAAAGATTAAGTAAATGTGACATACCGATATAGCCACAATGTTAATATAAAAATCAATTAGAAGTGCTGTCATCCACCTGCAGGTTTTCAGAAAACCAATTCTCAATTCTGTTACTTGGACACACACACACACATATATGAAGACAATATTTTGATCATATACAACATATTTAGACGATATACAGTACAGCATGGAATTCTTAAGCCCGGGATGCAAAATTTGAGTGATGCATTCAAGCTATATTTAAACCTAATACAGTACTGCTAAATTATCGATTTCTTTCCATTCCATATAAAGGAAATGTCTGAAAAGAACTTGGATGTAGCAATTATATTTTCACTACCAAATTTAAGGATATTTTGACTTAAACCTCACTGTGTTATCTAAATTAGACTTGGGCGAGCCAAAGATCTAGCACACGAAAGACGAAGTAAATACTTTATTCGGTATAAACTCTTTTTTGTTTAGGATCGGCTGTAATAATGAGAAAGATTTCTGCATATCCTCCCAAATCTATCGATAATATCATAATCTAATGAATCCGCCCAAGCTGCCCCAATTTTAGCAACTCTTAGACTGTCTTCGACCTTTCCGACAGTTGGTATTGCAGATTGTAGAAATATTCCGACAAACACCCATTATTTGATCGAAATTAGACTCTCACTCTCAGTTGTCGTTGGAAAGTGCTGGGGGGCTCAAGTCAGAAGTTGCAAGCTTAAGGTCAAAGTTTAATTACCTAACACAGTGTGGGAAAAGTTGAATTGTCTCTTAAATGTAGAAGACGCCATGTAAAGATGCTTCAGCTGCTTTTGCTTTTTCAAAGCTTGTACTGGATTGATGACTTTGCCCTCCAGTTAATACGATAAACTTTTGGGAGTCGACGGAAGTTGTGGTATCAACATTTTAGTGCACATTCTACTATTGCTAACCACAATGTATAGCATATATTCCAGTATACAAAACAATCCAAGTTATCCCCTATTTTAGGTTTGTATGATATTTCATCAAACAAATGTAGAAAAGATTGAAGTTGTTCAAACTTTTTTTCTTCAGAAAACGAGGATATGGATTGCTCAACTCTACTTATATTTCAACAAACATGTACATATACTCTAAACATAATGAATAGCGAAAGGTCATAAATGTACATTCGATCAAGTTTTATTTTTTTTATTCTTTTTTATAAAAAAGAAAGAACTTAGATACAATTTCAAAGCAAAACCAATTTTCGAATATTGATACTAACAACCAAAAATACTATATGCCAGCAAAGTTGCAAGCTGGAAAGAAGCGAATCTCATGACCATGTTTCGCTCGATGTTTTGGCTTTCATTTATATATTTTGTAGTGGACTAGTAAAGTCCAAGCAATTCTAATCATTTCTGACATATTCAGGTATGAGCATATCTCACGAAATTTCATATTCCAAAAAATATGACAAATAACACTGTATGATAGAAAAAGAGCTTACGATGTTAAAAGTTCTTTGCGGAAAGGAGAGCCATCGGTCGAGAGTGTGTAAATTAGAGTTCCCACCATCAAGCAACCCAAGGCACCAAACAAAATTCGTGCAGCTATAACAGAAGCGAACTTCGTCTTTCTTTCTTTATCATCCCTGTACAGAAATTTGATTGATAGCTTAGTGGATTTTAACTTTCGATGTGAAAATGCATGAAGAAACATATTCATACTAGAACTTCAGTTATGGGTGCAAGCTACTTAATAAAATGAAGAGATTACTTGGTTGACTCCACCAGCTTAACGTTATACAGATATATGAGTGGTGATACAATAAGAAGTACAAGGAGTTTCTTGCTATGGTGCATGACTGCTGCTGCAGAAAAAATGAGAGTTGTCTCTGTCCCCTAATCCTAGCCACCATTAAGGTTTGTAGAGTATTGAGCCCCTGTTGCATTGATTCTTTTTCTCGCTATTTAATCTCTTCTTTTCCCTTGTTTTCTGCGCCTCTTCAATTCATTCCTTTTTTTTATCTGTAACTGTCTTTTGGAATCAAATTCCTTTTTTTTTCACATCTCATTTTCCCCCATTTTTGGTACTCTTGTACCTATTCTGTTATTGAGCTATTCTTTATGACAGCTTCTGGACGTAAACCCTTTGCGTCTACAGTAATGAGAATACCTGCAATTGAGTACATTGATGTGGAGTTCAAAACCTATACCAAGGATGGAGTCCCAGCAATAACCTTCTCCCCTCATAATGTTGCTCATTCTGAAGCCTCGCTTTTAATCACCTTGGTGATAAATTTTTGTCAGGAAGGCCTTCAGTTGATGATATTCAAAATACCATTGAGAAGCTGAAGGGAATTACTGGTTCTGTAAATGTAGGATTATTTGATCCTAAGCATGTGATGGTCATGCTTGATTCTCAGAGTGATGTCTCTAAAGATCCGTCAAGGGAATTTCTTCATGTTAAGGGGTCCTATTACAGAATCTCTAGATGGTATCTCCAATTCAATCCTAGAAGGGATTCTCCTGTGGCTTCAATTTGGTTTAAATTATCAAATTTCAATAGTTTTTTTTACTATTCTGTTTTTGCTATTACAGTTATATCCATATTGATTGGGGGAATTTTATTAGGTTTGATAATTCCACCAGGAACATGTCAAGGCCAAGCATTGCCTGAGTGTGTATTGAAATAGATCTTACCAAATCCTATCCTGAAGAGTTTTGAATTGGACTGCCTAAAGGAGGTGGTTGGATGCAGAGGGTTATGTATGAGAAAATGGCATTGTTCTGCACTCATTGTCTTTTGCAGGAACACGGTACTGTTTCATTTTTGAAGGTGAAGAATCTAAAGCAGGCAAAGGAAGCTGAGAAGGCCAATTTGCAGAAGAAAGCTAAGATAAGAAAGGGAAAAAAGAGGGTGATTAACCCAATATTCAAACCTGTAAAAGGAGAGGGGGAATTAAAATTCATGAGCCTGTGGCTGAGTTGAAGCTTAATCCTAAATCCAAAGAAGGAGCAAGCTTCAGCTGACTGGATGGTTTCCCAATGAAACCAATTTAATATGCTCTATGAGAATGGGATTACTGAATTGATGGAAGAAGAAGATGAAGAAGTGGAACAAACAGATGAGGATGCAGTGATTGGTGACAAGCTGTATGCTTTAGTTGGGGATGGACATCAACAATAAAACTCAATGGAGAAAGGGGTTGTATCAGATGATTCAAGTGAAGAATGGTCTTGCGAACTTTGCCCAATTGATAACACCTATGGTGAAGGTGAGGCCAAAGCCTACTTTTGCAGTTATAACTGTTGAAACTAAGATCAAATGTGCCTCAAAAAACAAGTAATTTTCCATGGTTGGGGGATTATTAGTTTGGAATCACTAGGGCATTGGGAATAGTAAAACAATGAGTCACCTAAAAACTTTTGCAAGGACTCACAGGATTTCAGAAGTTGCTTTCTTACAGCCTTTTTTTGGATGTATCCCAATTAGTTTCTATTTCACCAGCGGGGGTTGGTGCAACGGTTAGGGTAGTATCTCATAATGCAGAGGTCCTGGGACCGAACCACCACCAATGAGGGCCACGGGCCACCCACCAAGAGTAATATCTTGAGTAATACGGTGCGTGCAAAGTGTGGGCTATGTAACGGGCCTAGGGGAGTAGCTGGGTGAGTGGTGAAAAATTATGAATCCGGTGAACCTCTAATTTTAAAATGAAAAAAGATCCAATTTCAAGAAGAATAAATTTCAGTTGGAGGCAAAATTTGAGTTACGAGGAGGGGGGGTTATTGTCTCTAAATGTAATCTTATGACAGATCAGCTTTTACATTGTTTCTATCAACTGCAATGATAATTGGCATTCTGAAATTATATTTGTATATGCTAAATATGGTGTGTGGAGAGAAGAACTCTATGGGATGACCTTGTGATGTTATCTAACGATGTTAATTAGTAATGAAACTACAACGAGGGGTTTTGAAGAAATGATTCAAGACACAGGGGCGATTGAAGCTACTTTTGTGGGGTATAATAGAGTAATAAACAAATAGGTGCACCCAGAGTTTGGGCTAGATTAGATAGAATTTTCTCAAATCTTGATTTTGTAGCTGCCTTTCCTTCTCTAAAGGTTAACCACATAGATGAAATTTGTTCAGATCACACTCCACTTCGTGTATATCTTAAGGAAAATGTACATGTTGGACCTAGAGTATTTAAGTTCTTGAGAATGTGGGTTTTGCATGAATTTTTTTTGGATCTTGTAGTGTTAAAAACTACGTGCGGAAGCGGTTAATTAACACTAATTCAAGTGATCTCTTTTATTAACTCTCTCTCTATTGCATAAATTAAAAGGTCGAAGACCTAGGATTTTTAAGTTTACCCCAAACTTTACATCTCTCTAGGCTAAGCCTTTTTCTCAAAAACTTACAGTAACTTAAACCCTAACTCTCCATCCCTATATAAAGAATATTATCTCCTAAAATTAAGCTACTAGCAATTATCTTTTTAATTAAATTAAATAAACATATTTTAAATCTAAATTAGAGAGAGGCTCGGGACGTGGAGAACGACCGTTGTTGTGGGTGACCTGAAGACGACCCCGTGACTTATCAACTCTACCCTGCTGTGAAAAAAATCTACCACGAATTTTGAACTTTGAAGGTGTGGCTCCGAGAATAAGACGAGTTCGAATCCGTCCACGTTACTTTCCGTACCCGCTGACTCTGCCAAAGAGAAAGTGTTGTCGTGCCGAAACCCATGTGTTTCCAAAATTCCCAAAAACCTCTTTATTGTCGTACGTGGACGATCTTCAAACTCTACCCAAAACAGGTCAGGGACCTAAGTCAACCTGCGTATCCCATGTGCTGCTTGCAGGGGTTGTAGAGTTATTGGTGCACCTTGTTCCACATAATCACCTACTCCTATTCCTCTTTTAATTCTCTGTAATTTTAGATTAAAGAAGATGGGTTAGGACTGAACAAAGATGGCCACACATGGTTCATGAGTTGGAATCATAGTGTTAGATGGGTACGGTGCACCATGTATCTTTAGATCGATCCCTCTGATGTCTTCCCCAACGCGAACCTGTAATTCTCCCTCTCTTTCTTCCTATCACGAACAGTCTCGCTCTTTCTAACAAAATAAGAAATCTCTCCGACTGGTTTCTGTATACCGGCCTTATTTATGGTCAAAGCTTATATTGCGGTGGAAAAACATGATTTCAGGACAGTCAAATTCGTCGTACCTGTTGGTGCAGTCACCGAGGCTCCATTTACATTCCCGAGAGATGGTGGTTGTCCTCATTATTGTCGATGGGTTGCCGGAGTCGTGATAGAAGGAGGGACACCGTGAGTTGTTGTGGGAAGAAGAAGAGGGGTTAAACTTGGGTCTGGTTCATGTTGGGTCGATCTGGGCCTCGGTTCGTAGACCCAATCGGGTATGCTTAAGCCTGGGCATGGGCTTAAAACAGTAAGCGCATGTGGGTCACGTGGTTTACTTAAAGGCATGCCACGATAGCCTCTGCCTATGCCTCCGTCATGTGTCTTTGATGGCATGCCAATTGGTGTACCGAAACATGTAACCCCTGTTCCCCTTGGCATGCCAATTGGTGTGCTGAAACATGTGCCACTAAACTACCTTGTGTCTCGCACGCGAGTAGTTACCCGCACGTGCGGCGTAACTTCTTCTTCCCCGATGATTTCAAGCCCGTCCTGCGGCCACCCTATCGGCGAATAACCGTTTCCCAGCGCCCCCAAGCCTTGAAAATCTATCCTGACTACTCTAGTCCTCAGTTGGACAACTTCGTTGATCGGAGTTTGTCCAATCACCACCAATTCAGCACCTGTAATTTTCAACAGTTTCGTCTTCCTCGTAGCTTTGTACGGCCACTCCTCTCCACGATTATCACTCCTAGAGCTTCCCACATTAGAATCAATGACTCTACTGATCTGATGTTGAGTTTTGGGTGCCGCTACTTCTCTAACGACTATCCTGCAATATGCGGTAACCCTAGGTTTAGGCTGCCGTTTTCCAGCTCGACCCCGAACCCGACACACACCCTAGTGACACTCGCATTGTTTTCAACCACTCCAGTGGTCTCCAATTGTTCAAAAACTAAATATCTTCGCAATTGCTAATAACTTCTTCCTCAATCCCATAATTTTGTTCATCGCTGCCAACAAATCAGCTAAACCCCACTCCTCAACTTGTTCGACTCGGGGTATTGGTTTTGGGGTGGTGTTGGTTTTCTTCCGTTGGACTTCATGATGATCGAAATCGTCAATTGGGTGAACTTCTCGCATCAAAGTCACGACCCTATCGTGGGACTTTGATCGAGAATTTTTCAACACGTCTCCGTCTTCTCCACCTACAACATCAATCGCACGGTGACCCTCTCTCGCCGTTGTCTCCTAGTTCCATCAAATCTCATCGAATCCTCCGTCACAACACCCGCCTCAATCTTCGCAATCCTTACGATTCCTTGTACGTACATCTCAAATCTAGAATTCGTCATCTCTTACCCACGGAACGAATCTCGCTCTGATATCAAATTGCTAAAAACTACGTGCGGAAGCGATTGATTAACACTAATTCAAACGATCTCTTTTATGAACTCTCTTTATTGCATAAAGTAAAAGGTCGAAGACCTAGAGTTTTTAGGTTTACCCCAAACTTTAATCTCTCTAGGCTAAGCTTTTTCTCAAAAACTTGCAGTAACTCAAACCCTAACTCTCCATCCCTATATAAAGGATGAGAATCCTTTATCTTTCCTAAAATTAAGCTACTAGCAATTATTCTCTTAATTTAATAAAATAAACATAATTTAAATCTAAATTAGAGAGAGGCTCGCGACGTGGAGAACGACCGTTGTTGTGGGTGACCTGAATATGACCCCGCGACTTATCATGTAGAAATGCATTGTCCTTCAGGGGTGTTTGGAAATTACCTGACATCCTGTATGAACAAGTTGAAAAACAATCAAAAAAGCTTTAAAGCCATGGAATGAGACAGTTTTTGGGAATGTAGAAATAACATTGGAAAGCTGCAAGACAGGATTAAAGCATTGGATTTTGGTTACAGCTGGGTTGGGATGAAAACCTACGGAATGAATTGACTCAAACTAAGATGGAATTTGTTGGTATACTACACAAAGAGGAGGTATCGTGGAAGGAAAAATCAAGAATAATATGGGCAGGAGATAGCAACAAGGTGAGTCAGGTACGAGGGTTTTTTTTTTCTTCTTCCAAATGTTGCTTTGCATGATGGTTCTATATCAGGGTTACTAATCTCTATATAAAACCAGCTTGCCTTGCAGAAAAGAAAAAAAGAGTAGGTTTTGTAACCCAAGACATGAATAATATACATAATGTTGATATTAAACATTATGCAGAAGTGCTTACAGCTGGTCCAATTCATACTGATGATGTGAAGCTCTCCTACATACCCCAGCTAGTCAGTGGTGAGGTAATTTGATGCTGCTTGAGATGCCTACCACTGCAAAAGTGAAAGAAAGTCTATGAAGCATCCCTGATGACAGTGCTTCAGGATGTGATGGGTTTACATCCATTTTTTTCATTGCATGTTGAGAAATAATAAGAGAAGACTTATATAGAGCAGTGAAAGAATTTTTCAATGGTGCCCCCTTCTTCAGGTGTACTCAATGGGTATTTTAAATCTTTAAGAAGTTCAAAACAAGGTGATCCCCTAACACCTCTTCTATCTATTCTTGTTGAAAAAGTATTGTCCAGAGGTTTGATGAAGTGGTTGAAGAAGGTAAAATTGGGTATTTCTCATCCCCTAGAGGGTGTATGCCTCTTACCCATTCTTTATATGCAGATGACTTCATTGTAGGGTACCAAAAATCAATCCAAGGGTTGATGGGATTTCATGTTACATATAAAAATGTGTCAAACCAAAAAATGAACAGAGAGCAGAGTGGCATCTATGTGCACCATACTATTCCTCTGGTAAGAAAATCCATTATACAAAAGTCATTTGGGTTTACTTTGAAGTCCTCCCTTTAATTTATTTAGGTTTCCCCAATCCCCATCAGCTATGGTAGAGTCAACGTAGGACACTACCGGCCTCTCATTCAAAGAGTACAGAAGAAGATTAAAGGTTGACAAGGAAGAATGCTATCCAGTGGCGGCAAGGTGATTCTTAAATATCATGTCTTGAACTCTATGCCTATTCATTTATTATCATGTCTCTCTAAAAGTACAATTGAAAAACTAAAGAATCTTTTAGCTAATATCTTTTGGGGAAATTTTGGGGAAACCAAAAGGAAATGGGTTTCTTATTGCCCCATATGTCAGCCAGAAAGTGAAGTGGGATTTGGCTTCAGAAATTGCTTGATATCAAATACAATTTCATATTAAAGAGCTGGAAGTATCCTCATGGTTCATCTCTATGGGCATCATACATGCACTCAAGGTATGGTAATGGTGCTGCTAGCAGGAATTGTTCTAAGCTCTGGAAGTACATGGAGAGGCACTTGCTCAGTTAGACGCCAACACTGTTTGGGTTCTAGAGAAGCACAATGCTGATTTTTGGCACTCCAACTAGACTGGTGAAAGAAGTGTTAAATATGGATGAGGGAGGACATCAAGTGAATGAAGTAGATGATAATCAAGGAGTGTAGGAGTGGGAGGAAATTAATTACAATTTCAGTGAGGCACACAAAGAAGATTCTTCAAGAAAGGAATTTTTATCTGCAGAGGAGAACATGTAGTTGGAATCTTTCAGTATATGAAGCTTTT
>JACGCM010000536.1:0-33290 GCA_014058105.1 Kingdonia uniflora | reverse complement strand
TTTTTTTTTTTTTTTTTGCGGTGTATAGACCTCACTTAAAGAAGGTGTTTTCCAATATCTTCTTAGAAGCCATTAGTGGCCTTTCTAATTAACAGCTAGGCAACCCATAACAGAAGAGAGAGGATCCTAGCTTTAGAGCCATTAGAGATAACACCGGAGGATCCTTAAGGAAAAGAGCTATCTGTTAGAAGGTGTTTTCCTTAAGGAAAAGAGCTATCCTTAAGGAAAAGAACTAGTGTGATCTTTGTATCCAAGTGAAAACACGTAGCTTGTCGGTATGGGGTTATTGCGTGACTTTTAATTACTTCGAGATTCTTCTATATATAGGATCTCAGAGACAACTATCAAATGGCTTAAATCTACTTAGTATTATAATTGGTAATTTTGAATTAAATTTACTAGTTTAGTTAAAAAAAAATCTATAGCTTCTTGTTTTTTTTTTAAACCTATAGGTTTTTGTCTAATTGCATCCTTGGTGATCTCACACCCTCAAGAGTGTGAAGCCATGATAATAAAATAATGGACAAGGAAAGGGATCAAACCACAGGAGTGTGAAGCCAAAGTAGCAAGTGATGGAGCAGAAGGGAGAAGAAAGTGGTACTGACTGATCTGTACTTGCTTCATGTTTGTAAAGTACCAGAATCATATAAAACAATCTTCAGTTCCTATCTTAAATATGTATGTGTTAGAAGGGCAACACCAGTTTAAATTTCCCACTGTATGAAGTTATGCTAATCGGATTGCTATAAGTTCAAGGTCAATAATATGATATAAATCGATTAAGCTGTTTAAAGCTTTCTTATTATAAGTCTGAATTATGAAAATGGAACACCTAAAAATGCTAGAAAAAAGGCTTTGGAGAAAGACTGACATTCATGATAATGTATATTTTGATTTTCAATTCAGTGCTCCCCTTATCGAAATTATGTTTTGATTTCATCATTTCTCAATGCAGACAATCCTTTTGGCCGTGTCCTTGTTCTCACGATAATGTATCTTTTGTTCATTATCAAAGCAATGGTATACAACATCCTCGATAATCTCGATTAGTATCCGTTAAAGTTCCGATTAAACAGGTCTTCTTGAAATCACCTATTTCCTTTTCTTTTCAACAAGAACAATTGTCCAAAAGGATAAATTTCCGGAAAATAAAATGCCTGACAATTAAATTTTCCCAAGAAAGCATTGTTGTATCAAAAATCTTGATCATAAGTTTACGTCAGAGTAAATATTTCCAAACATGCATGCATTTGTCATTTCCATTTATTAAATGCAATCACTAATCAGCTGAGTTACCTTTGAATTCATAATCAATCGCATAAGAGAATAGACCTTGCTTCAAGGGAAAGAAAACATCGAAATACAAGTACTGGAGGAAGTAACAGAATGAATGATGAAGCAAATGTATTTGATCAAACTTTAGAGGCAAAAGCTGATCTATGTTTCCAATGATACAACATTCAAGCACGAAAACAGATGATCAGTTCAATCATCTTGGAAGACTGTTTGGAGGAAAATTGTGCAATGGGTTTTCCTTTAGTAGCTCTGTCTCCCTGCAGATGGCACCTAACAGAAGGTAGAAGATTATCAGAGGTTCAAATTAATAGATTATAGGAAGGAAAAAAGTAACGGGAAATAAAGGAGATTCTTATAGTGGTTAATGCTTATTTCTTAATATCTTTGCTATCCCCGCGTCTTAGCTGCAATGATGAAGACCCACCTTCGTTCTCCTTAGGCATCGGTCTGCTATAACAAAGTTTTAAACAAGCATGAAAGTGAGAACATTGTAGAATGAACTAAAGTACTTATAATAGTGGATGAGCACTTACAGCAATTGCAGATGCAGCAAGACCTGCCCTCTTCCTTGGATCTTTGCGATAGTAGTTCCCGAAGTAAACAACTGCTGCATAGTACCACATGGTCCACATCAACGGAAACATAAATCCCAATAGAAATTTGCAAAGAGTAGGTGAAACGATGAGATGTATACTCGTGAGGTGTACACAAATACTAAGGCATAAGCATATAAGGAAAGAGGTTTTTAGACTTTTTTGTGAAACTCATAATAACACCCTTTTTGGGAAGCACATACAATTTTTTTTATTTTTGGTGGGAAAAAATGGATGGTTTATATTTTAGATTTAACCTCCTCCTGTCATGGAGATTGTAAGGTTCGAAAGGCTCTTACACCAAATGTACCTGTGACAACAAGTAGAATAAAGAATATAAATTGACACGGGTTTTAGCGTGGAAACCTCTTAATAGGTAAAAACCACGACCCCGGCTTGAGGATTTTGGTAACTGTAATTTTATTGCTTAAGAGAGATATTTTGATTACAATTGATGATTGTAAGCTAGAAAAACTTGAGTCCTTCTATTCTATTCCTTTTATATACCTCATCTTTTTTTAGTTTTCGTGTCTTCAGCACGTTCTTCAGGAATGAGGGAAAGTGGGAGTTACTCCTGTAACTGTCAGTTCGTGGGAGACAGGTACCCTTGACTCGTTCTGTTAGAGTTGGAATGCTCGAGCTACGTTCTTCATCAGTTCGTGGTCTAAGTGTTATTGTTGATACGATACAAGTTGCGTATAATTATTGCGAGTCTGGTATTGGATCAGTTCGATATTATCCCATTTCGAGGGATTTTCACAAAGAAAAAAACAACTCATTCCAACATATCTCTTAGGAATGTTAAACTATAATAAAATGGACAGCATATCTCTTAGGAATGTTAAACTATAATAAAATGGACAGAGGGAAAGAGGGTACTTACGAAAACCATCCGATACCGCAACTAAAGCACATAAGAGGTTTGCCATACAACCCTTGTTGGTAGTCTTCTACATCTTTGATCAGCATATACGTCCCTTTTTCGCGTTCCTCGGCATCTACTACTTACCCTAGTAGTCATAGAATGGAAGACGCATCTGTCTATTCTAAGGAATCGAAGGAGAAGAAAATAAAATGGAAGAAGCTGATTACTTCATTCTTGAAATCGGTAATCCTTTTATCCTTATTCATCTCAATCAAGATTACCTGAACTAAAAGAATTTGATACATATCAAGTGCATGTCATATTTTGGGGCACTGATGAGTACATGAATTAAAAGAATATAACATTATGTTCATTTTACAGCAACTTAGAAACAACAAAGCTTTTCTTTGGATTACATGTTCAAGCTGTCGGAAGTGCCCCCTTTAGAGTCACGTATTCTAAAGATAAAATTGATCGTTGTAGTATGTAAATTCATAATCCTCAACACCACAAGTTTGTATTTAGTCCTCAAGAGTACTTATGAATTTCTGCACATTACTATCATTATAATGGTGTTAAATTGATAGTTCAGTTACAAATTGTAAATAAAACTATTCGTCCATGCAGTCTCCTGTAACAAATCACAGCCTCTGAAAATTGTCTCTCGTTAATTTGAGTTGATTGATTTATGGTTTTACATTTCATTGTCATTGGCAAAATTAAATGGCTCCTCATGTCTGTATCCCGACAAGTGCCTACGTATGGTTGCTATTTGAAGCAACTGACATGGTTTGAAGACTGCGGTAAAAAAAATGTATTAAGAGCATATTGCACAGAGTAACAATAAGCAAATGTCAACAGGCTTGGCTAGAAAGGTACCTGAGAAATTTTACTGTGACAGAATCGAACCAGTAGTATCTTCAGTAAACAATTTAGAAAGCAAACAAATGAAAAGAACAAACTAAATTTGCAATCCCAGTTTTTAGTAATTGAGAACAAATAAAGTCTAACCCGTCTTTGTCGAATTGCTACGTGTTTCTATAAGATTCATGTAGACCACATAATAGGGGCCATGGTTAAAATTATATATGCGTTTTCAAAAGATATGTAAGAATTTATAAGGAGACCCCCACCGACACTCATGAGCCTAAATATCTAGGTATTTGTCTTAATGCTTAACTCATGGGGTGGTTACATCTTTCGGGAAAAAGCACTGCATTTCATCTAGATAGCTCACATTATGATTGCACAAAATATATGAAACACTGTTCTGGTGCTCTGGATGCAATGTTTTCTCACTTTCTGCTGTAGTAGTAGAGATATAAGAATGTAGTCTGTAACAAACACAACATGTAAAGTCTACTTTAGAGAGAAAAAGTAACCACAATTGTCTCCTATCATCCAAAGAAACAAATATTTTTTGTCACCTATCATTCTCATAAAAGTATCAGCAAGTTATATAATTTTTTTTCTACATACAAACTTGGCATTATCTTCAGAGAGATATTTGTACTCAGAACATACTATCCTCCTTGCTATCAGAAACCAATCAACTATGGCGGATGCACTTATTTCCGTTGTGGTGGAACAATTGGCCCCCTTCCTCCTTGACAAGCTCAGGAAGGAGGTCAAACTGGTATTGGGTGCTCCTGAAGATGTTCAAGAGCTCCATGATACATTTGGCAAGATCCGTGATGTCCTCGACGATGCGGAAAAGAGACATGTGAAGAATGTTCTCCATAATTTGGAGAAAAATGAAATTCAGAAGGTTCCGGAAAGTGCATGGTTAGAGAAGCTGAAGGACGTATCTTATGAAATGGAGGACGTGTTGGACGAATGGCGCACAAAGATCTTGAATTCAGAAATTGCTGCAGATGAAAGTAGTGGTCCAGATGGCATTGGTGGTGCTCGCACTAGCAAGAAAAAGGTATGGTCATGCTTTTTATCTCCTGGTTCTTGTTTCAACAAGGCCACCTTGCACCATAATATCGGTCGTAGGATACTAGAATTAAAGGGAAGACTTGATCTTCTCATAACTGAGAAAGAAAAATATAAATTTGAAGTAACTAAAAATGACAATGAGCAGCAAGTACGTCTAGAAGAAGAGCGCAGGCATACCATCTCAAGGATCAAAGCATCAGAGGTATATGGTCGGGATCTGGAGAAAGAAAAATTAATAAGCATGTTATTGAGTGAGAGTAGTAGTCATGTTGAGTCAAGTGTCCCCGTCGTCTCTATAATAGGCATGGGGGGGATAGGAAAGACTACTCTCGCACAATACATTTTCAATGAGGACAAGGTGGTGAAACACTTTGAGAAGAAAATGTGGGTTTGTGTCTCAGAGCCTTTTGATCTTATAAGGATAGCGAAGGCAATCGTAGAAGAGGTCGGTGACGGTAACGTTCCAAATCTTACTACATGGCAGGCTTGGCATAATCATTTATGCGAATCTCTTGAAGGAAAGCTATTTTTGCTTGTATTGGATGATGTGTGGACTGAGGATCGAGAAATCTGGGACAAACTAAAGCTTGCCCTTGACTTTGGCAAGAAAGGTAGCAGAATCGTAGTTACAACACGCAATGATGCTGTTGCTCTGACCGTAGGCACAACTGGCAAACATAACCTACAACAATTATCTGATGATGATTGTTGGCTATTGTTTGAACGTCTTGCCTTTGAGGGGATGAGGGGAGAATCCAATTGCCAAAAGTTGAAAGATATCGGAAGAAAAATTTCAGATAGGTGTAAAGGAGTGCCTCTCTATGCAAAGACTTTAGGAAGTCTCATGCCCCGAAAAAGAACCGTGGAAGATTGGGAGGATGTCTTGGCAAGTGATATATGGAAACTTCCCACTGTCAGCAAAGGTGTATTGCCACCTTTACTATTGAGTTACAATGCTTTGCCATCACACCTAAAACGTTGTTTTACGTATTGTGCTGTCTTTCCAAAAGATCATAGAATAGATAAAGATCGCCTGATCAAGATGTGGATGGCGGAAGGTTGTCTCCGGTCAAGTCAGACGAGGGAGCTGGAAAGCATAGGTGCAGAGTTCTTCGATGAATTGGTCATGCGCTCATTTTTCCAAGATCTAAAAATGGACAAGGATGGTAATGTAAGTTACTGCAAGATGCACGACCTTATTCACGATTTTGCAACTTTTCTCGCTAACAATGAATGCTTTGTTGCCGAAAGCAGCAAGATAAAGTTAAACGACATGAAAGCCCGGCATTTATCTGTAATGGTTTCTGATGAAGATGAAGATCGAATTCCTTTTTCCATTTGGAATTTGAAGAGTTTACGAACATTACTTGTTTGGAGGTCCTTCCACTTTGAAGATTTGACTTTGGTGAGTCATTTGACAAATCTTAGGACACTTGATTTGAGCTACACTGATATTAAGAAATTGCCAAAAGAAGTTGATAAGTTAATACATGTAAGGTATCTCGACTTGTCAGGGACGTATGTAGAGGAACTACCTGAAGTAGTTACTAATCTTAGTAACTTGCAAACGTTGAGACTTAATTGGTGTCGCGATCTTCGTAGACTCCCCAGTGGGATCGGGAAACTCATCAGTTTGAGGCACCTTGAAGTTGAAGGTTCTGGATTGGAAGAGTTACCTAAAACAATTAGAAATCTCTCTAATTTGCAAACACTTAAACTTAATGGTTGTCGCGAGCTTCATAAACTTCCCAACGGGATTGGAAACTTGGTTAGCTTGAGGCAACTTGAAGCTGAAAATTCTGGATTGGAAGAGTTACCTGAATCGATTAGTAATCTCTCTAATTTGCAAACGTTGAGACTTAATTGGTGTGAAGATCTTCGTAGACTTCCTGAAGAGAAGGGAAAAATGATTAGCTTGAGGCAACTTGAAGTCGAACATACAAAGTTGGAAGAAGTACCTGAAACAGTCGGTAATCTATCTAATCTGCAAACACTTAAACTTAATTGGTGTTCCCAGCTTCAGAAACTTCCTAATGATATGGGAAAAATGGTTAACTTGAGGCAACTTGAATTTGAGAGAACAAAGTTGGAAGAAGTCCCTGAAACAGTCGGTAATCTATCTAATCTGCAAACACTGAAACTTAATTATTGTCGCGAGCTTCAGAAACTTCCTAATGATATGGGGAAAATGGTTTAGCTTGAGGCAACTTGAAGTTGAGAGAACAAAGTTGGAAGAAGTACCTGAAACAGTCAGTAATTTATTCAATCTGCAAACACTGAAACTTAATGGTTGTTCCAAGCTTCGTAGACTTCCCAATGGGATTGGAAACTTGGTTAACTTGAGGCAACTTGAATTTGAAGGATGTTCTAGGCTTGAATGCTTTCCTCGAGGAATTGGGAAATTAAAAGATCTTGAAACGTTGACCAAGTTCGTTGTGAGTGGAGAAGGATCTGATATCGGAGAACTAAAAGATCTCAACAACCTCCGTGATCTCACATTGATATTCAATGATGATGATGACGATGAGGCAGTGAAGAGTGCCTTTGAATTACTTGAACCACATTCGAACTTGGAGAAGTTAGAAATAGATTATTACAATGGTTTCAAGTTCCCAAGTTGGATGGAGTTTCCGAATTGGGAAGGAAGATCAATTATGCTCCGTCGACTTACAATCCGCTCATGCAAAAACTTGAAGGTATTACCAGCTCTTGCAAGACTAGAATTTCTTGAATGTCTAGAGCTAGCCTGGTTAGATTCGGTTTCACCAATAATGGACCTTGAAGTTTTTGGAGTCTTAAATGGTGATAGTGTCAATATATCAGCACCAATAATAGCATTCCCCAACTTAAAGAAGCTCTCAATTAGTTATATAAAACATTGGGAGGAGTGGGTCATAACTACAGCTACAAATATCACTGTCATGCCTCTTCTTCAAGACCTGTCAATTTCTCATTGCCCTATGCTGAAGTCATTGCCATGCCAAATCTTATCTAATTCACTAAGGGAAATGACAATAGACAGCTGTCCCCATTTGGAGTTCTCGTACCTTCCCCCGTTTCTGGAGATGTTGATTTTAGATGGGGATGCAGGTTCTCTTTCGATATCATTACCCATACAAAATGGTCTCCACTCCAACCTCAAGTCTCTATTCATCTGGTTTTTGCCGCATTCAACACTTTCACAAGGCTTATCACAACTCAAGGCACTTCAAACTTTAAAAGTATTCTACTGCAATTTATTATCGAGTATGTCTGAGGAATTGCAGCATCTTACCTCACTTCAGAGATTGGACATCGGTGGATGTCCTATCTTGGAACCACGTTGCGAGAAGGAAGTAGGAGAGGACTGGAGCATCATATCCCACATCCCAAACATTTACATTAATAACAAGAAGATCCAGTGAGAAACGTTTGCACGCGCCAAAGATTCACAGCTGTTTTTGTAAGGTAAGAAATTCAGCTTTGTTTCAGTTTCAGTATCAACTTGATATTGTTTTTCTGAAAATTATTATACTAAGCTTTGTTTCAATTTCAGTTTCAACTTTGGCAGTAAGGACATCAGTGAGAAAATGATCAAAGACTGGGCAGTTATGACATCAGTGAGTTAGGCAGAAATGAGCATCATCTTACCTCACTTCAGTATTTGGAGATTTATAAGTGTGGCTCCACGTTGCTAGAAGGAACTGAGACAGCAGGACTACAACATCATCCCATGTCCCCAACATTAATATTATTGATGAAGATAAGAAGAAAAGAGAACTTGGGTATATGATGATGTTGTGACGTCTCACACCATTGTGTATATTAATAATGTTTATGTTTATGTTGTAACATCTCACCCCGTTGTTTTATTTTTATTTTGGTGGGAGAAAATAGATGGTTTCTATTTTAGATTTAACCTCCTCATCATGGAGATTATTCTCACAAAGAAAAAAATAACAACTCATTCCGACGTATCTCTTAGGAATGTAAAACTATAATAAAATGGATAGAGGGTACTCACGAAAACCATCCAATACCGCAACCAAAGCACATAAGAGGTTTGTCATACAACCCTTGCTGGTAGTCTTCTACATCTCTGATCAGCATATACTTCCCTTTTTCACGTTCCTCAGGATCTACTACTTCCCCTGGAGCCAAAATGTCGCGTGTCAACAATTTGTGCGATATTAACATTTTTTTAAGTCATGATGTACTAGGCAGTAGGCACACCTATGACCTCATGATCTAGTACATCGTAAAAGTTTTGAAAGGGGTCATCACATTCGATTTTGAAAAGTGCATTCAAGATATTGTGTAAATACAATACCCGAGAGTTCGAGATCACCTAGAACGATTCAACTTTCAAGGCTCATGTGCAAATGTGATGACCCCCTTCACATGTATATATTGTGATATAAAAGATTCAAGAGTCTTTTATCTTCTTCTTTTTTTGCAAGGCAGTCATTTATCTTTTAATGTATATGGAGAACTTTGGATTACTATGGTTCATAGTTCTAATTAAGGACCATACCCGTGGAAAACTCTCTCCCTGCAACAACAGATGCCGAATGCTTAAATCTAGAGTTCCAACGACACTCTTTAGTACAGTTTGTTTGACATTCTTCTCTTCTATCTTTACCTGATAATAACCAAGCAAAATTAAACTAGTAAAACTCGTCGCTCTGAGAAAATATCAAATCATAAACGATATAACTCAAATAGTCTAGACCCAATGACACCTTACCGCGACAATGCAGGAACACTTTTGAAATTGCTGCCCTTTGCATCGTCTCTTTATTGAGTTAAATTCCTATGCAGAAAATAAGTTTTATTCAAAATGTATGTATGTTTTATGTGTGTATATGCGGAGGGGCATATAAAGATGGTATCTGAAGGTTACCTGATCCGCAAATTTCCTTTTGTAGCTCTCAGTGTATCTGCAGTAAAAATACAAGGATTTTATCCTTCAAGTACAGGTAAATCATGAGAAGAAAGTTTTATTTTTAAATATTTATTACATACCGGTCGTTTGGCCGATCCTCCCAATGACTTTCTGCTCTCAACCATGCTGCCGTCTACACAATGAATCAAACCCAAAATTAACATTTAGGAATTCGACGTCAAATGTTGAATGTGGTATAAATTTAATGTGGGGCTCGAGTTAATCCAGACTTCGTAAAATTCTACTACTTACCCAATACTTTTCGCCAATGACAACTTCCCGTGTCACGAATCGTCCAAGCTAAATTTTATTTATGTCGTCACATTCTTGATCTGACTGTTGTTGTTTGTTGAACTGCAGGACAGATTGTGTGGGAGCTGTGGGATCATCATGTTCAGGTATAAACGGCTTTTGTACTTCAACTGAGATTTTTTCATTCTTTCTTGACTGCGAATTTGGTGAGCATGAATTCATGTAAAACGTGATTCATTTTGAGAACAAAACTTACAAAAAAATTATTTCGAAAAAACAAATAATCCAGTTTTGTAAAGATTTGTGTACGGAAATAAATTCAAAAAGCACCCAAACTATCGTTAGAATTATTTCGAAAAAACAATGTTAGGATGTAGTTATTTCCGCAAATAAAACAGCACTCCTTGGCTCCTTCGCCAAAAAATTATGGGTGAGCTGCAAAAGCTAGCCATTGGATTTGTCAAAGTTCATACAATACACGAATTTTCATTGCTAAAGATTGGCAAGAACTCCCAAACTGTTTTTGAAACAGAATAAACCAAAGAAAGAAACCGAGAAAGAATTCACATTATTGGAATACTGGTACTTCTTCTTTGAGGCTCGCAAAAGTTCCTGTACCGACGATGCAAAGTCGGCATGAATTCTGGTTGTTTAAGCGTAATCGTCTTCATGGAAAATGGGGTCTCTTTTTTTAACAGAGAGAGAGTTTTGCTTGTGCTTTTGAAGGGAGAGAGACCATGAAGAAACACAGAATTTATTTAAAACCAAGCTGTCTATTTGAGAGGAGAGAGAATATCATAAAACAGTTTGTCATTGGTTGTATTATATTAATTCTTCTCATTTAATAAATTTATCTCTCAAATAATTTCCTTTAGATAATAATAATAAAATTATATTACTCACTCCTATACTCTCTGTTCACATTTCTTTTTGTTTCCTTAGAAATAAGACTTGCTAGCATGTCTATATTTGAGCATTAGCATTAACTTTGCAAAAAATAAAATAAAATTGAGCATTAAACAATCTGGAATTCTAAGGCTGTATTTTCCCAATTTGAGGAGACGTTTAATTTTCAGTTCGACTTCCACAAGAAAAATGTTATGGAAAATATTTCAGAAACCAAAAGATAATTGTGTGCATAAAAGTTTCTTTTTATTCATATGGGATTTTTTTATTATATAAATTCATTTAAATTACATTAAAAAAAAGGAAAAGAGTGGTGAATAGATAATGAAACATCATCCAAATTGGTGGGGGCTTATTTCAGTTAAAGGGTCATAGATAGAGACATAACTGAAAATGAGGATACTAGCTGTCCGAAAAACATGAGGAAGCTATCTCCCTTAATTTCATCCTCACATTTAGATTTAACAGGGGGGGGGAACAATTATATTTAAATTATACAATTTACGGAAAGTAATTATTTACTGGAGCAACAAATTAAAGCTGGAAGGCAATCCCCCAGAAGTTATGTGGCTAATAAGGCCTAACAACTTTTTCTACTGTATTCAAGCTACGGATTTAAATTGGAGACGATCAAGGAACAGGATATATCTTTCGAGCTTTTTTTTTTTCGATGGTACAATTTCATTGTAACCTATTATGATACTCTATTCTGCATTCTCGAATCTCGAGTACGTAAGTTCAACTTTCTCATAAATATTGTAAAACAATGACAGAACGAAAGGGAGGAAGAAAATGATACAAACCTCTCATATTACAATAACAATATGCTACAGCAATCAACAAAATTTGAGAAAAGAACAACATTTAATTTAGAGATAACAAATAATGACAATGAACTATCTCTATATCAGCTCGGCAGGTTATGTGCAGGCAGTCGAGTATTTAGAAAATACACAAGAAACCCGTACCTTAAGAACTGAAGAAGACATGAAAGAAACAAATCTCTTTGACTTTTCATAAGAGGGAAATTTTTTTGCTTAATTGAGACCACCTGATTTCTTTGACCCAATGCCAGAAACCCTTCTCATCCATTTCTCCTGTGTTGTGGTAAGATTTAAGAACTCTGATTGAGATGAAGAGGGAATTCTAGGTACTGCTCCTGTGGGTGGAAGTTCGGCAGGAAGTGCAGAAGCCGCACTAGTAAAAGCATTTAGAACGAGGAAGGCTAGAATGGGAGAGAGATCCAATGTTCCTCCAAGAGGTGGGATTAACCCACGGAATATGTTCAAGTAGGGATCACATAAAGTGCTGCACCACACAAAAATATATATGAACATGTTAGACATTACACGTAGAAAAAGAAATATAAAGCTTTTCTAGCAAACAGTTTGTCATCTAGTTGGTGGTCACGAAACTTCAATAGCAAACACTTTTAGCTTATTGAGATCTAGGCAGGTTAACGGCCCTTATTATTACCATTATGATGGGAATCAATTATTGTTGGTCAGCTAATGAATTTTGAGAATCCTTTTGGGCGCTAGATTAACACACTCACAATCCATCTGCCACCACGACTATCACGAGGTTGCAGAAATTAGTTGGATTTCATCAGATCCTCGAAGGTTGAACTCGTCTAAGATAAACACTTTTATCTTAGTACTCGTGATACGATTATGGCTGAATGATTATTTATTATAACAGATTATTTCAAAGATACAAACTATTACATGGAAAATCATTGTCAAATTGCTTTTCTCTGTGCATAAATGTTAGAATATGTATTATAGGTTAGTTTAGAAAAATCACTTGCAATACTCCGATACAAATTAATCCTAAATTCAGTTAGCTCGTTCTCGTGATTGGAGAGCTTACCTGAGGGGGCTAACGATGACCGGAGGAGCACTAGGGAACCACGTCAAAACAAGCCTGCAAATCAACAGCGTGTTATAGATGTTCAAGAAATTCAAGATTCCATTGGCAGCTACAAGTCCTGCAACTGAGTCACCCGGTAAAATGGCAGCAAAGTTGGTCATGGACAAGCAATTTGTGCTCGAGTAGTCTTTGAAGCGGATCTGAAAGTAAAATTAAACAATGTAACTATGTCTCATCAATTAAGTTGGAAGAAAAGACATTTCCGCTCTGCTTGGTAGCCCCATTTAAGTTCATTAGACGACGTGTTTTTTTTTTTTGCAAACCTTAGATTATGCGTGTCCCATATTTGTCTGCATTATTGTCATAGACCAATGAAACAGCTAGAAATTATTGTGCACCCATACAAGATTACGTCATGGACTTTGGTGCTTGACTACTTGTACCCTGCCGGGACTTGGTTGGGAAAATTAACTATTTAAAAAGCACAAGAAAAACTCAAAGATCGCAAAACTTATATAGTGCAATCCTAGTACACAATTGGTTCATGATGCAAAGACAAAATACTCAATACAATGCCTAGCAAAAATAAATCAACACAATGAAGTATGCATCTACACCCGGTCGTAAAATATGGCTTCCCAGGCTTGAAAAGGACAAGAGGACTTTTACCAGTCAAGAAAACGATTTACCACATGAAATTATGTACGCATAAGGCCTTGAATCTATTGTAAATAGAGTGAGTATGGAGAATAACGTTGGGATCTTACACATATTGTTTCTAGACGGGAGATTCTCGTGAAAAAAAGAATTAGACATATTAAATTCGGCCATTCGGCCTATTACTATTCTGATTTTGCCTTTCTTTCTCTTGTATTCTAGGAGCGTTGGAGAGGGTAAATCTAGATGGAGGAAATATTGAGTGAAATAGAGAAAATGAAGAAAAATATTGATTTGGACTTGGAGAGAGAAATTTGTAAGGATAATTTCTAAAAGAGAAAATTGGAGAGAGAAAATTAAAAATAGGAGGGAAGGTATATAGAAAAAACTATCAAAAGTGGGAGAGAAATTATGGAATTAAATGGAGTATGGAAAAAAAATTGAGAGAAAAAAATTACAATAAATTTGTAGGAGAATAAGAGATCATTCTAGAATACTTATAGATTTCTCTCTACACAATACTTCTGAAATATTTGCACATAATGCAAATATATAAATAGTCTTTAGAATCTTCTTCTCTAGAACTTTTTGTTGTAACCTATAAATAGGAGAGCCCTACAACTCATCAATAAGAATTCTCTCATTTCTTCACATGTTTCTCAACATGGTATAGAGCAGGAGTTCTAAATTTGCCTTGCTCGAATTTCATACTCTGCAAAACTAAACAAGAAGGCAAGACTCTGTCTCTCGTTGCGCTCGACTCAAAGTTTCAAAAATATAGAAATCCTCAACTCGGAGTTGGCACATATATTTCAGCCTTATTCACTTGGTCAGATCTATTCTTATCTCACTCATAGCCGACGACGATCATAACACCGGTATGAAACTTTCATCTATTCTTTTCAATGGGTTAAACTACATATATGGGCTAGAGCGGAGTCACTTTTACTTAGAGGAAGATCCAAAATAGGACACATCAATGGAAAAATATATGCTACTAAGTTGGAAGATCCAAAGTACGGAAAGTAGGAGTCAAGTGATCAAGTTGTCATGACTTGGCTTCTCAATTCCATGGAGCCGAAGATCGCATAAATTTTTGCTTTTTCCGAGACCGCTAAAGACCTTTTGGACTCCATTAAGGAGATATATGGTCATCAAAATAACACCACGAGAATTTTTCAATTGAAAAAGGAAATCGCCGAATGTAAACAAGGCGATGAGTCATTTCTTGAACATCTCGGAAAATTGAAAACCAATTGGGATGAATTAAATGTATATCGGCCTCCTACCATAGATCTCCAAACCCTTCAAAAAGCTGAAGAAGATAAGGTGTTTCAGTTACTAGCTAGTCTCAAACCAGATTATGAACATCTTCGTAGTCAACTCTTGGTAGGAGAATTACCTTCGTTGTCAAGTATTTGTGCCACTATTCAACAAGAAGAAACCAGGAAGAAAGCTATGGAAAGAACCACGTCGCACTTGGAATCTAGTGCTTTAATGGCTAGCCACAAGAAAGATGAAAAAAGGCACTTTGGTAGTATAAGTAAAGTGCAAAATTACCGGTAAGGGTACACAAAAAACCTCGTTGTGATCATTGCAATAAGGTTGGGCATTACAAAGATCGGTGTTGGATTCTCCATCCAGATTTGACGCTAAATTTTAACAAAGTAGCCAATAGTGCCATGACGGATGCTCAGATTGATGTTGGACAACTTGCAAAGCCTCTTCAACAACTTAGTAAGCATGATTCCACATCAGATCCATCACCTATTACTCATGCTTCAGGTAACCTAACCACTTTACTTTCTACTGCATCTAATAATAATACATGGGTTGTAGATTCCGGTGCTACTGATCACATGACCAACTACTCAGACAATTTGCTTAATTTTAACTCCAACCCAAATAAGCAATCGGTCTCTGTTGTTAATAGAACATCAGTTCCTATTCAAGGTCGGGGAACCATTCATGTGTTTCCTAATTATTCTTGTTCTAAAGCTCTTTATATTTCTTCATTCCCTTCAAATTTATTATCTGTTGGAAAACTCACTAATGCTCTCAACTGTGACATTACTTTTTCTCCTACCTCTGTTATTTTTCAAGATCGAGTTACGGGGAAGAAGATTGGTGAAGGCATTTTCTCACATGAGTTGTATTTGCTTAATCAGACAAAACAAACATTAAATGTTGGCTCCATTAGTTCTTAAAACATTTGGCACAAAAGGTTAGCTCATCCATCTAATAAAACGTTGTCCATTCTGTTTCCCACTGCATCTAGTAGTTCACAAACTTGTGAAATATGTCAATTCTCTAAACAATCCTATTTGCCATTTAGTTCGTCTTTATCTATCTCTACCGAACCTTTTGAGTTAATCCAATCTGATATTTGGGGACCTGCACCTCTTGATTCTTATGATGGTTATAAATATTTTGTCACATTTATTGATGATAGATCTCGTATGACATGGTTATACTTGCTAAAGTTTAAAAGTGAGGTTGTGTCAGTTTTTAAAGAATTCCACACGATAATTATTAATCAATATAATGCACGCGTGAAAATTCTTCGATCCGATAACGGTACTGAATTCACCAAAAATCTCTTTTCCGGTTATCTCAGTAGTCATGGAATCATTGACCAAACTAGTTGTGTTCATACTCCACAACAAAATCGAGTAGCAGAAAGAAAAAATAGGCATCTGCTAGAAATAACTAAATCTTTAATGTTTCAGATGAATGTTCCAAGACAATATTGGTCTCCTGGTGTTTTGACTGCTGCGTACTTGATCAACAGACTTCCTAGTCGCGTCCTTAATTTTAAGTCTCCAATCGAGGTCTCAACAAATAGAAAAATTGACTTATCTCATCTTCGTGTGTTTGGATGTCTTTGTTATGTACTTATTCCTCCGGCTTATAGGGACAAATTTGATGCACGTGTAAATAAATATGCGCTCTTTGGTTATTCGTCTACCTAAAAGGGATATAAATGCTACGATCCCCACAGTCGGAAAGTAGTTGTATCCCGGGACGTTCACTTCATTGAAAATATGTCATTCTTTGGGTCAAGAGCCAGTGATTTCAATCGGAATCGGTCACAGGGGGAGTGTCATAGTGATATGGTACTTTTTCCAATTGACAGCCCCTTCCTGAATGATATTCCTCAACCTACACAAAACATAAATACTGAACCTGTCGTCGAAACCGAAGAAGATACCTCACCTGAAACTTCACCCGTCGTTCATCCTGAAGCAACAATACGTCGTTCAACTAGAGTCTCTATACCACCTCCTAAGTTCAATGATTTTTATACCTATCACCGTGGAAAGTTTCCCATACAAAATCATTTGACTTACTTAAGCGTTTCCTCTTCTCATTGTGCCTTTCTAAGTTCTCTTACCGATGAACCTAATAATTTTCTAGAGGCCAATACCCAACCAATTTGGAGACAAGCTATGAAAGAAGAACTTGAAGCCCTTGAAAAAAATTGAACTTGGGATATTGCTAGATTGCCAGAATGAAAGAAAGTCGTGGGATGCAGATGGGTGTATAAAATCAAGTACAAGAGTGATGTGACTATTTAGAGACATAAAGCTAGATTAGCAACCAAGGGATATACACAAACATATGGAGTTGACTACAAAGAAACGTTTACCCCAGTTGTAAAAATAAATACTGTCATATTTTTATTATCAGTTGCAGCCAATCATGGTTGGACATTGTTCTAAATGGACGTGAAAAATGCATTTTTGCATGGAGATTTGGAAGAAGCCTACATGAGTTTACCACCAGTACATCATCTTGAAGCTATAAAAGATATGGTGTATAAACTAAAGAAGGTGATGCATGGTCTTAAGCAATCTCCATAAGCCTGGAATGGGGTGTTAAGTTTTGTTCTTCTGAACTACGGGTTTAAGAAAAGCTCGTCCAATTCATCCTTATTCGTCAAGAAGGGTGCGTGTGGCAGGGTAATAGTCTTGGTTTATGTTGATGATATAGTTATTACAGGTGACGACACTCGAGAAATTACAAGGTTAAAAACTCTCCTTTACAAGAGATTTGATATTAAAGATTTGGGTATCTTGAAATACTTTATGGGAATGGAAGTCGCTTATTCGAAAAAGGGGATTTTCATAAATCAAATAAAGTATGTATTGGATCTTTTGAAGGAAACGAGAAAATTGGGTATAAAGCCAGTTGAAACGCCAACGGATAGTTGTGTAAAGTTTGATCTTGAAGGGGAACTCTTAGACAATGTTGGACAATATCAAAGGTTAGTTGGTAAGCTAATTTACTTGACTATTACTCGTCCTGACATCACTTATGCATGCAGTAAGTATGGTAAGTCAATTCATGCATGCTCCAAGAGAATTATATGAATGTGGTTAACAGAATTCTCTAGTACTTGAAAGCGTCACCTGGTCGAGGAATTTGGATGCGAAGAAATGGTCATACTAACATCACAGGTTACACAGATGCAGACTATGCGGGTAGTTTAGTTGACAGGCGATCTACTACTGGCTATTGTACCTTTGTTGGTGGCAATTTAGTCACATGGAGGAGTAAGAAACAGAGTGTTGTTGCACGTTCTAGTGCCGAGGCTGAATATAGAGCCATGACATCCACGACATATGAGTTAATGTGGCTTAAGGCTTTGTTGTACGATTTGGGGATCAAGACTTTTTCACCAATGAACATGTTCTGTGATAACTAAGCTGCAATGCATATTGCTTCCAATTCGGTCTTCCATGAAAGGTACAAGGCGATATTATCAAGACTCCTTATGTTCGAAGCGAGAATCAGTTGGCGGATATCTCCACAAAGGGACTAGCCTCAAAGAAATTTTATGAGATCTTGTCCAAGTTAGGCTCGGTTGACATCTTCGCCCCAACTTAAGGAGGAGTGTTAGAGAATAAGAGATCATTCTAGAATATTTCTAGACATCTCTACACATACTTCTAGAAATATTTGCACATAATGTAAATATATAAATAGTCTCTAGAACTTCCTGCTTATTAATTTTTTTGAATTTATGATTCCGAATGGCCACCCAACACTCGCAAACATTATTATTGTCTTCTCCAATCTTCTTTTTTTTCTTTTGCTATAACTAATAAATTACTATAATCCCATCATCTTTTCTTCATGTTCATATTAAAATTAGGACTTTAAGCCACCTCATTTATGTCAAAAAAAAATAAAAAATTAATAGCTCATAGTTCAATCAAATTGTTTCCAAATTACACCTAACAAAAAATAAACAATGGGATACAAAAGAAGGGTAAGTAAAGAAGCATTCTTTACCTGAGATACATTGCGAAGGCTGGCAGAGAAAGAGAAGAGTTTGTGAAACACTGGGTTTCCTTGAGCAACAGAGCTTAAAGTTTGGAAACAACGATGAGTAACAGAGGCGAGAGAGTCGTGTAGGTGTCGAAGAATAATATCTGAGTTGAATGGTGGTTTAGAATGGTGAGAAGATAGAGGAGAGAAAGGTGTTTGAAGAAATGCCGAAGAGAGTAAACAATTTGAGATGAAGTTAGCCTTATGGTTTGGGTTCTTAGTAGTAGTAGTAGTAACCTCAGTTGAACATGAAGAAGGAAGAGGTGCCATTTTGATGGAGGAGAGAAAATGTGCTCTACTCACTCTCCCTCTCTCATGCAAGAGTGTGAAGATAATGTTTTAATTGGAGACACGTGGACTAATTTGCTAACTTTTCAAAAGTGACATGTCATTCCCCATATTTATTGAGTCGTATTTGCTTACCGACGGAATATAGATTAAATTTTTCATTGTGGCGGTTGCATTGACCATCCGATGGTTTACAAGTGTAAGGTGGTGTTTGTTTTGCTTCTTCTTTTTAAGTGTTGCAAAAAAAAAAAAAATAGTAATTGAAGCAAACTAAAAAAAAATTCAGCAATTGGGAATTTAAAACAAACACTACCTAAAAGTCTAAATTCGGAATTCGGAATTCGAACTTAGTTTCTTACACCAAAAATGAGCAAAATACGAGACAGTAAACAAATAATCACAAATGAAAACAGGATCTAGCGTAAAAACATTTGAATAGGTAAAAACCGCGACCTCTATTCAAGATTTAGAAATAATAATATTATTGATTAAGTAACTACTTGTTGCTAAGATTTTCTAGATAAAATTTGTTCTTCAACATAGTTTTGATGAGTCTTCATAATGGCTGTATAACGGTCTAATTCCTTTTTTTTTTGTAACGGCTTATTTAATGGCGTCGTGAGATTATGGAGTCGAACTGTTTGTACGGAGGGCGATATCAAAGCTTCTAGGAGGTGGTCGAGTGTGGGAATAAGTCCTTACAACTAGTATGATCATTGTCGTATTATACGGCATATCTGAACTCAAAAACCATCTTTGAGAAGTTTTTAACTAATCAAAACCTAGCACGAAAGATCTCTCCCTCATCATCAGTGGTTCTCTCATCTTTCAAGTCTTCGTGAATCTCTCAAGTAAGTACTCTCACTCATCATCAATGGTTTTGTTTTTATTTAATTTACAGTCGAATCATGCATCTTTCCTTTCATAATACATATATTATGAATTTGTTATGCATGTTAATTAATAGGATGCCTCGACCACCTAGGCGGAAACTGTTGGCATCCTCTGATGGCATTACTGACCCTGACCGCGCGCTTCTTGAACTAGTTTGTAGCAAGAAAGAGTTGGGAGAATCGCAACTGCATGACCATGTGGTTACTAAGTCTGTTAAAACCCTTTTAGCTAAAAAAGTTATTAAGGAGGTCATTAACATTCACAACAAAAGAGGGAAATGCTATATGGCAGTGGAGTTTCAACCTTCAGTGGAACTCACTGGGGGTGTTTTTTATACTGATGGGAAGCTTGACGCGGGGTTGATCACTATTATGAGGAAACTGTGTTTGAAGTTTATCTCCATGATGAAGGTTGTTACCCTTGGGCCTTGAGGACATTGTGGAATACGTGAATGAATGTAGGGTTGATGGAACTAGGGTTCTTAACTTTGAGATTACGTTGTTGAAGCGGGTGCAAGACATTGTAGGAACTTTGATTCTGGATAAAGATGTTGAGGAGTTGAAGAGTTGCGGGACTGGGTATTTTGCAGATATTCCGAAGGGGAAAACATGTTACCAGTGCTTAGATAGTGCAGGGGTCGAGAAAGTAGGTGCATTGGGTTCGATTCCATGTGGTGTTTGTTCGAAGATAAGTGATTGCACTCCTGATGGGGTCATCTCTCCGAAGAGATGCGTCTACTATGCTAAATTGTTAGATTTTTAGTTACAGACTTTCTAATTTGTAGAAATGGTTTCGTCTTATTTTTTATTTTCATTTCTTCGTTATAGGGATTAATGATATTTATATGATGATCCGATATTGCTTTCTAGTTTATAGATTGGCTTAATGGCTCCAAAGAACATATATATCCACAAAATATAGACGTGCAGAAAATATGTAAAAATAGGAGATATTTGAACAGACATAACAAGTATATGCGTATATCGTACCTCTGACAATGTGGATCTTCCAGGAAGTGAACGGCATGCATTGGGACATAGTTTATCTGTGGACATCAGAGTTAGCTTTACAAAGTATGCTTAATATGTAGAGCATGTATTAATACAATCAGTGAGATATATGTATACTCCAAGGTTTTATCAGTTTTACTTCAACACCTAGGAGAAGGGAAGAGGGATACTATCTGCCCCTGCGCTCTTCTGCTGTAAGAATATTAAAGAAATCCGGTGTGCTTCCAACTTTTCCTGGAATTATAGCTTTTGGCCTTATTTTGACTTTCTTCGAAAGGTAATGGATATGCTAACTAATAAAAGTTATGCTCGTAAAGATATTATCTCCCTTTGGAGTAAGACCAGTGCCATCATGTTTGCCATTTGGAACAGCAGGAAGCCAGGAACGATCTCATTTTCAATTGTAAAAAACCATGCCTGAGGAAATTGCCAAAATTTTACCTATTACTCCTTGTTTCCACCCTAAACGCCATATTGCAACTTTCCTTGGCAATTGATAAGGCTTATGCATCATCAACGTGGATGTCGCATGTCTCCCAATAATTTGTATTGTAGCTATGAGTGTATTATTTGTTCTAATTCTATTATTTTATGAGCAGAATGACTCCTTCCATGTAGCCGATGCGGAGGAGGCAGAAGTTGTAGATGTGGTTAGACTTTAGAGGGATGAGAGTCGCGATTGACAAAGTCTGGAGATTTATTTTCTTATCTGACCGTCAACGCCTAGTCAAAGCTTTTGAGGAAAAATCATGGATTTGTCCTGGGGAGGTGCTTACACCTTACGCCCGCTCTCTCTAATTCGCCAATGGAAGCTAAAGTATTGGTTGACTATGTTGTTTCTTGTTTGGCCGTTGTGGCTTGATGTATTATTTTTTTCGCTCAAAAAAAATTGGACGGTGTTGTAAGCCTATCAATATTGGGGGTTCTTATTGCAGATAGTGATTGTTATGATTGTGGAGTAATCTTTAAACTATACCATGACTATAGTGTTGTTCTCCTATCTTCCTCTATCAGAAATTCTCTATGACATACGAGAGAGGGATAAAGGAAGTGGAGAGTAAAAGGGAATGAGGAATATGTGCATCATGTTTGGTTTGTTAGATAAAAAGGAACACGTATAAACTGCAATTTGTGGCATTTTCTGATTTTTTTTTTCTTGCAAAAGGAATAGACTCCATCCAATTCCGTTGTTTAACTATGCTTGACAAACGACCGAAAGGAGTGTTTTAATCAAGTCAGACTCAGAGGTCGTTTTAATCAAGTCAAACTCAGAGGGGGAAAGTAAAATATAAAGATGTCACACTTTTTTTTCGTTCTCTTACTTTTCAGGGCATTTTGTTTTTTTTTACCAAGTGAGACTCCTAGGTCTAAGTCTGAGTTTGTTCAGTGATTTGGACTAACTCATCGCACTTAAGAAGTGTTCTTACTTTGCATAGATTTTTTTTCCACTTAAAACTGCCCTCTCCACTTATATCCAAATATGTCATTTGAGTCTGAGTCTTCTTTTCTCTCCCCTCGGTGCATCCACAACAGTCAAGAGGGTGGATTGGGTGAATTTGAAGGTGAATCCAATCCACCCCCACAGCAGTTTGAAATCCACCCCAAGGTGAATTCACCCCAGCGCAGTTCTGAACCACGCGCTTGAAATGGACGTCCTAGATGCATCCACGTGTTTCAATATGAGCCATCAAAATCCCAGCGCACTTCTAAACCGCGCGGCAAGCTTGGTTTATATATATACGCGCAGTTCTGAAGTGTGCTTAATGGGAGCCGTTGGATAGGAGCCACGTGTTATAATCTTAAAGGTTATGTGTTGCCACTCACTTCAGAATCGCGCGCTATGGCTACATGCACTTCAGAACCGCGCGGCGTGAATTCACCCTCAATCTACCCTCAGGGTGGATTTTTCACCCAAATCCACCATTTGATGGATTTTTCTCCTGCCACGTCACCGATTCACCTAGCTGCTGGGAGACGATTTTGGTAGAAAAGAGGGTGGATTTGATAATCCACCCGCCATGTCAGGGTGTACATAGCTGTTGTGGGTGCTCTCAGACTCAGACTCAAATTAACTCTGAGGCAAAAAAACAAACTCCCCTTCATCTACATCATTGCTCTTTCTTTCTTCTCTCCAATCTATCTTATATCTTAGGTCGTTTCTTGTGTAATGGTATACTGAAGACTGCTGAATAATTCGGCAGCTTTTACTCAAGAAATGCCAAGTCAATTGGCATGTTTCAACTTCTTCTCAATATTCAAAACCTAAACGTAACTCCCTCCACTCTTCCCTCTAGGGTTTGAGAATTACAACCAAAACGAAGATAAAAAAAGGGAATTTGAGCTCTCAAATTTCAAATTAAAAGGTACAAATCTCTATCCCCACTCGTATTTTAGTTTGATTTAACAATATTTTAGTTCATGTAGTTTTTTGATCAAATGTCCCTGAAACAAGTTTTAATTCTAAATATCAAACTTGGTGTTTAGTTCTTGAATCCCCAGATTTGTGTATCATCTTAAGTATTGATTTTTATGCATATTATAGGATGCCCCGCGCACCTGCGAAGCGGGTGGACTCAAAAACATCCTCTGATGGCCTTACTGACCCTGACCGTGCGCTTCTTGAGTTAGTTCGTAGCAAGAAAGATATGGGAATCATGCGGTTCGACATGAGACGAGAATCGCAACTGCAAGACCATGTGATTACTAAGTCTGTTAAAACCCTTTTAGCTAAAAAGTGATTAAGGAGGTCATTAACATTCACAACAAAAGAGGGAAATGCTATATGGCAGTGGAGTTTCAACCTTCAGTAGAACTCACTGGGGTGCTTTTTATAATGATGGGAAGCTTGACGCGGAGTTGATTAATCATTTGAAGAAACTGTGCTTGAAGATTATCACCAAGATGAAGGTTGCTACCCTTGAGAACATTGTGGGATCCGTTAATAAATATGGGCTTGTTAAATTTGAGATTACATTGAAGCAGATACAAGAAATTGTGGGAACTTTGATTCTGGATAAAGATGTTGAGGAGTTGAAGAGTAGCGAGACTGGGGATTTTGCAGATATTCCGAGGGGGAAACATGTTACAAATGCTTAAATAGTGCAGGGGTCGAGAAAGTTGGTGCATTGGGTTCGATTCCATGTGGTGTTTGTCCGAGAATAAGTGATTGCACTCCTGATGGGGTCATCTCTCCAAAGACATGCGTCTACTACACCAAATGGTTAGATTTTAATTTCTGACTTCCTAGTTTATACAAGTGACTCTTTTTATTTTTGGATTTCATTACTGCATTTTAGGCATTTGGGATATTTATATGATGATCGATATATTTTTATTGGAACCAAAGAATCCTTTTTATGTATTATTCTAGAAGCCAACATTTAACTTCAGAATGAATTGATCACAGTGAAAAGATATACACTATTTCAGGAATATTGCCCTCATAGTGTGCTTAAATTAATATTAATACCTTGAAATTTATAGAAGAAGAAAAGTTAATGGGTGGATTTAAACTGCTTAATTTCATTCTACATTATTCAAAACCGCATCATTGAACAGGAGAAAAATAAAATAAACTACAAGTATATAGAATATGACATCTGTGGACCTTACAAAAAACATAGTTTAAAAAAGGACCATTTCAAAAGAAAAAAAAACTTCATCTTGAATTCTTAATAATATAGAAGCCGACACTGAAAGCGCCCCATTACCATGGAGATTAAACCTATCACTTGACATTTTAAGAAGCATTTCATACTCTGTTTCAAAGAGAGCAAAAAGAGAGAAATGGGGATTTTGCTGATATAAATCTGTAATCAGGATGTCAGTTTTGATATTCCGAGAAAATATTAAAAAGAAGACAGAGAACCCCCACAATTTTCTTAAAAGAAAAAAGAAAACCACAAGATAGTTATACAACATAAATTAGGTTGGCCTTTGAGACCTCAACTTACGAGAAATATGTAAAAATAGCAGAAATTTGAACAGACATAACAAATTTATGTATACATCAATGCGGAGCTTCCATGGAGTGGATATGCATGGTTAACCTGCAAGGGTTTGGTTAGGCTACTAGGCAGCCTTAGAAACTCTGCAACCCCTCCTATTTAATTGCAGGACAGTAGGACACTATCCAGGAAAGAAGATTTAACAAAGTGACCCTAAGGCTGCAACTGAAGGTTGTGGGGTGAAAAATCTATGCAAGAAGGATAACTTGCCGATGGGGCAACCTTTTCAATAATATAAGGGGACAATAATCATATTCTTTATCGTGTTGGGCACTGTTATGTGCAATGTTTCTTTCTTCTGTTTTTTATTGTGGGCAAAATTTGGAGTTTTATTACATAATCGTAGGACTTTATACATAAGGAGGACTAAAGCCTTGCGCCGGAGAACTACATCATTGTCTAATGAAAGCTATTCCTAGCTTCTCCGTGGAGTATATAGCTCTGAAATCTGTAGGAGGTAAAACCAAAGTCCAGAATGTGGAGGATTCCTGAGCACTGCCAAGTTTGGAGATGTTAGGTGCAGACGTGCAGTGTTAACGTATTGTATTTGATGAGGGACTTGAAGGATATGTGACATTCCTACAGATATGATAGATAGATAGATAGATAATTCTTCATAAAAAATATATGATAGATAGTCAAGAGTTCTCCATAACTGCAAAGTTTAATTACCTTGTCCGATTCTGAAGCTATGCTTCATCGATATATCTGATAAGAAAGTTTGATTACCATTTACTTTTAAAGCAGAGATAAGGTGGGCAATATCAGTAGGAGAAAAGGGTCCACTGAGCACAGTAGATGAGGAGAAACAAGATGAATGAGTAGACTACTATTCACTACGAAAAAGAGTGATCTATGATGACTGGAGTTATGGCAGTTTACGAATTTCTCGAATACTTTAGGGCCAATAATACCAAAATACAAGTCTATTTTAGGGGAGTAGGGTAAGAGTTGGCCGTCTCTTACTCTCTATTAAAAATTAAATTCTAAGTTCAAATTAGAGATGTCAATGGACGGATCAGGTGAGGGTCGATCTTGACCAAAATAAAGTGATCCTGGCCCGACCCGTGATCCTAAAGGATCATTAATTTCATGATTCTGACCCGATTCTTTAAGGATTTAGGTGATCCTTATCCGACCCGATCCAATTCGTTATGCTTAAATCTTTCGCAAATTAAGTTCTAGCATTTAACAACGAAGCATATGTTTATAAACCATGAACAATAGACATTTATCGACAATACATACTTACAAACTAAAAAATGATGCATTATATATACTAAAATAAGTCAAAATTAGAGACTTATTATACGTAACCAATAAGTATATACCATTGCTAACGGATCGAGTTTTAAAGAATCGGGTCATGGTGCATCCTAACCCGATCTGTTATGTAAATGACCCGATCGTTAACGGATCGGGTCGTAGAGGATCAATAATTTTTCGATCCTGATCCTTTGTTAACGGATGGAACCGAATCGGATACAGGTCAAATCCAATCATTGACAGCCTAGTTGAAATCCCAAAGTTCCAACCCATCATTTTCATGAAAAATGTCCTGTCCAATCCTCAATTTTGGATCGTAAAATAGTTTTTTTTTTGTGTGCGAAAAACCCTTGTAAACAAACATCACAACTTCCAAATACCTACTGACGAATATACTATTTAGTGTCTTCATGTTTCCCTCCATTCCAAATAACATCACTGTCTTTCATATTATAATTTTAGCTCTCACCACCTTACCAAAGTCTCTCCAATCTAAAGTCAATCACCACCCTCTCCTTAAACATCTCTCTTTTTCTCTCTCTAGCACAACCATGACAATAGAGCAACTTGATCCGAACTCTAGCGGGGGAGCCGATCACATCTCTGATTGGTTACATGATTCAGTGTCGTTCCTCTCGTCGTTTATGGACGACCCTTACGATGTTGATGAAATAAATGGATACCAATGGTGGGATCAAAGTAATGATCAAGAACAAAATCTCATTAGTCCTATTTCTCTCCCCAATGTTATATCCCCAGCGGCTACTACTGCTACTACTACTACTTCTAGTGGCACCACAATTGCTTCATCCTCACCGTCTAATCCATCGAAGAAAAGAAAGTCGCTAGAGACTGATGATAATGATGCAGTTGTGGTGGAAGAGGAAGTGAGGACGAAGATTAAGAGATCGGTTAGTACAAAGAAAAGTTCAGGGAAAATGGGGAGTAATTGTAATAATGGTAACAATAAAGAAGGGAGATGGGCGGAGCAGTTGCTCAATCCGTGTGCTTCCGCTATGACCACCGTAATCTAACGCGGATACAACATCTTTTATATGTTCTTCATGAGCTGGCTTCTCCTTCTGGCGATGCTAACCACCGCCTTGCAGCTCATGGCCTTCGCGCACTCACTCAGCACCTCTCCTCCTCTCCAACGTCAACTTTATCTCCTCCGCCCATCAATTATGCTTCGACGGAGCCGCGATTGTTCCAGCAGGCGCTTCTCAAATTTAACGAAGTTAGTCCATGGTTTGCGTTTACAAATACAATCGCCAATGCTTCTATAATTCAAGTTTTGGCAAAAGAACCAAATTATTCTAAAAATGTTCACATTCTTGATATCGGAGTCTCTCACGGTCTCCAGTGGCCTACTCTATTTGAAGCTTTGAGTCGCCGAGCCGGTGGACCTCCACCACTTCTCCGCCTCACAATAATAGCTGAAACCGCCCAAAATTCTTCTGCCCCATTTTCCACGGGACCGTCCGGTGACGACTACCCCTCCATTCTCCTCCGATTCGCCAAATCATACAACCTCAACTTCCAAATCAACCTCATCAAGAACCAATCTTTACAAACTCTAACCCCACAAATCATTAACGCCTCCAAAGACGATAATGAGACCTTGATTATTTGTGCGCAATTCCGTCTCCACCACTTAAACCACACAACCCCAGACGACCATCGAACCAACTTCATAAAAACACTCAAAGATTTACACCCAAAGGCTTTGATTCTTTGCGATAATGACATGGAGTGTAGTTGCATCCAATGCAGTGATTTCGCGACTGGGTTTGCGAGAAAAGTGGACTACTTGTGGAAATTTTTGGACTCTACAAGTGCAGCTTTCAAGGGACGAGAATGCGAGTTTAGACGCATTGTGGAAGGGGAGGCGGCGATGGCATTGGTAAATAGGGGAGAGCTGAATGAAGCGAAGGACAAGTGGTGCGAGAGGATTGGAGGAGTTGGATTCTCTGGGGAGGGGTTTGGAGAGGACGCCATCGATGGAGGCCGGGCTTTGTTGAGGAAATACGATTCGAATTGGGAAATGAGAGTCGACGAGAAAGACGGGTTTGCTCGGCTATGGTGGAAAGGTCAGCCTGTTTCATTCTGCTCTTTGTGGACCTTGGAGAAGAAGGCTGTCAGTGACAGTTAATATGGTTACCGTTTTTTGTGTAATTTTAGCAGGTTTTACTTTGTGTTTGTTGTTTGGGTTTCTCTGTAAATACTATTTTGTAGCTCTGGCCTTCTCTCTGTTGCTTCTTTTGGTAAATTAAGGTTAAAAAACAGAGATAACTTAACCCTAACATTGACACTAACTCTCGCTGCAAGTACGATACAATGCAAATTCGATGCATTTGCAATGATATGCATTGGAATAAAAATTGGGGGAATTTTTTCAATAAAAGGCATGAATGCAATGCACTGCAAGTGCGATTAATTGCATATTGATGTTTATGTTTAGTTAGGTACTTAGTGCATTGTTATGCAAATGATAACTACCATTTTTTTTATCCCAAGGTCATTGTTTTTATCCTATTTTCTCTCCCAAGCGGAAAGCCTAAATACAAACTATGTTGTAAAGATTTTTCATTCAACCAAATGCAAGTAAAAAAATAAGTTTTTGCATGGAAATGCAAGTTGTTTGCTTTGCAAAAGTGAACCAAACACATACAAATATTTTACAGGCACCACATTTGTGTAATTGCAAATCGAACTAAACACATGGAAGCGGTTAGAAATGCAAATTGCTTGTATTTGCATCATGTTTGAAACGAACCAAACTGAACCTAAATGGCATATATGTACCAGGTGAGGAGGGAGGGGCAGCTGCTAAAAGCAGGGCACCGCGCATAAAATAGAAGAAAGTGTGGCAACATTCAATGAATACATGCATCATAAGAGCATCTTCTGCAAAGGGGCAAAGGCATCCCAAAACCACTAGTTTGGTGGTTTTGCCTTTTGGTAAGTGGTATTGGGAAGCTCAGCAGAGAGGCATATTGGTGGTTTTGCATTACGGGGTGTTGCTGCGATATTTGTTTTGCCGGCTAATCAAAGGTCAAGAAAACCCAATCCAACAACTCCCCAACTCTCTTTCTCTCTCTCTCTCTCGACTCTGTAAATTTAGAACAAAAGCTTTAGGCCTTGTGGGGTTTATCGTTTACCCAAAACCAAGTACACATTCTTTCCTCCTCTCCTAAAGCAAATAAGTCCTTCTCAATCACATAAAATATTGAAAAGTTACTTCTCAAAGAAGAACAAATGCAACCTAGACTTTGTGATGTGATAAAGACTTCCCTTTGATTGGAGGGTTTTGGTTTCAATAGGAGAAGATTGACTTAGAAATTGACATTGCTCACAAAGTATGCAAAGACTTGGAAATTATGAAATCTTCTTATCACAAAACGTAGTACACAAGTATACAAAGACTTACGACTTTGGCTTGTTGCAAAGAATGGCTTTCAGTGGCCTCTCCTATTGGTTCTCTCTTTTCCCGTTCTTCTCTTATCTTTATGTAGAAACCCATTGTTCCCATTAGGCAATTTTAAGAGCAACGGCAAACCAAATGCCATAGCTGTTATTTTATACTAGGAGCAACCAAATGCTCTCCTGCTAGTGATGCTCTAAAAGGAAAATAGAGCAAGATGTGACCTCAAACACACCTTTATATACAAACATACCAAACATTGTTTAGGTTACATATATATATTTATATATCAAGGGGGAAAGGGCTCGGTTTAATAGAGCTAATCATCCTCCGCTATCTTACTAATCAAAACGCTATTTGAACTATTAGTTGCTCCATCAGCATCGGCAGACTGTAAGTCTGCTAAAGAGAAGGATCTCCAAGAAGTGAAAGTTCGTTTGGGTGGAGAAGCTTTAGGTTGTGGATGTAAGGCGGACGCATCCGAGGTGGAGACAAAGATACAGGAACTGAGTTTTCACCTGTATATTTGTTCTCGGAGTCGGAGCTGCTCATGGCTGCAAGATTTACGGTGCTTCTACTAAAATTTGTGGATCTTTTCCCAACATTAGGTCTCAGAGGGAGGTTTCGGTTCTTCTCTAACAAAGTAAAGGCGAGCAGGTTCTTCCGTTTCCTTGTGTAAGCATTCTCTGGTTTGACAATGTCTTTCAAGGAGGATGAAGAGGATGCATCTGCTAGGCTGGTAAAGGACTTTGATTTGCCAGAGTAGAATCTAGAAATTCCTTTCCTACAATTTACCAAAGTCAAATCATTAGCCATATACAATGAACCAACAATATAATATTATCAATAAAATTGGTCTCCTCTATCATTTCATACCAAACACAATTTAAATTCACAAAATGAAGCCTTGTCTATCATGTTATAATTTAAGGCGTAAATCGCACAATGAAGACTTGTATACCATGTTAGAAAAAGGTTGTAAATTGACGTATAAGAGAACATGACATTGAAAACAAACATTAAAATACGTAGATTGGAAAGCCATAGAAAGAACGTCCAACACAAATGCTTGCTTGAAACAAAGAAAGGCAAGTAATACGATGAAGTAGACTACACTATATATGATAATATTTGAAGACTGATTGATTACTCACTTGCAACTCTGTAACAAAATAAAACTGATTTGGAATTCCACTTTCTGATTGTGACTCTGTCAAAAAGAGCTTATATAAGAACTCGCCATAGTTCAATTATATCGGATATCCCCTAAGGGACAGACAGAAGACCTCACAATCTATTAAGGTCTACTACCATTAACTAAGCAAATGAATCAAACTCTAAAATAAGATCAACCAAACAAAATGCAATTGTAACCTCGGGAGCAACTTGATAATTATTTCGAAGGTCATGAATCACTGACTCACTGTTAAGGACACATGCTTACTCAAAAACTGAGGCTTTTAAAATCTACCAAGCTTTAATCTTCTCCTTTAAGAGTATTTAATCGCTAAACTCTTAAAAGATTACCATCAACACCACACATCACACACACACACAAAAAACTATCTATGGGGTTTACGCAAATCAAACAGATACAAAAAGAAGACATTTTTCGATCACCCCAGACTATATTTTTCGATCTCTATACTGAAGGATCACCATTTCCATTAAAAAAAACCCATTTTGAATCAACCAAACAGGTCATAAGAAACTAACTTCTGTAAAAGATACTCACTTGATTGGCAAAACCTCCTCCAAAGCATCCATAGTATCCAACGGTCCTTTATACGAACTCTGAACTTCGTTCTCATCATCATCACCACCACCACCGTCGGATACACCCGATACATCGCTATTCTTCCCAATTGAAGACGAGCTACAAGAATCTGACTCCTCCTCTACTGGGGTTTTGCTCTTCTTCATCATCGGTACCATTTGATCTCCGGCCATGTTCACAGTCACTGATTCCGACGAATTGAACATGGTTATACAAGATAACCCACCACGAGTAAACCCCAATCTTTGGATTCTGTTACTATTGTTTTCTAATGCAATCGGCATCGTCTATTATCACAAATCAAAGGGGTAAAATTAGAGAAATTGGAGAGTGGGTTTTGTTAGATGAGTGTCGAATTGAAATGGGTATGAATCGAATTGGGGAACCGATTTGTCCGCCATTATTTACAACTAATAATAATCTAGAGAGAGAGAGAGAGAGAGAGAAGAAGAAGAAGACACGAAAGGAAACAGTGGGGAGGGAGTATGGAGAAGACCTTATCCTCATCCACTTTGTTTGTGCTAAAATAACGATTATTTTTTTTCAGTGGTATTAGTATCCGATACTTCTTGGTATATCATAGGTAGTCTAGGGACCTCGGACAGGAAACGTCTGATCTGAGTGAAGAAGAGATCAGAGAAGAAAAAGATGATGAAGAATAATAGACGGATAGACATTTTTTTTGACATTTTATCATGTGTCTATTGTTTGATTATAAGTAGTCTAAGGACCTCGGACAGGGAAACTTCTAATCTGAGTGAATAAGAGATCAGAGAAGGAAAAAATAATGAAGAGTACAGACGGATAGACATTTTTGTGACATTTTATTATGTGTCTGTCGTTTGATTACTTCATTGGCATAGTTTGGACTATGGCATACATTAGTTTAGAGTTTTTAGACAGTAGAATAATGCTGAATTACTATTAATAAGCTGATAGGGTGGAATAATGTGGTTAGAGAATGAAATGGAGAGAAAAAGAGGGTTGAGGAGAGAAGAAGATGTGAAGAAGAGGAAGAGATGAACAAGATTGAAATGTGGCATGTTTTGGTTTTATGGCTATGAAGCAGAGAAGAGATTGATGACGTTCTACATGGTTCGTTATTCAAAGAAAAGAAAAATTGCGAATGTTTTTTCAACTCTTGTGTCGAGTAATCAGGACTTTTGGAAGAAAGTACATCGTAAACATTCAAAATGTGATCTAAGTTTTAATAGAGATCGCATGTCCCTAAGGATTGTTCCCCACTTGCCATAGTGGCAATATTTTCAACGGCGACACAACATAGGTTCACATTTTGGGTGAAACAGGGATCATTTGTCTTTTAAAAAACTGTCAGAAAACAAAACTGCCCGAGTTTTGCTGAAACTGCCGTTCTAGTTTTTAAGGCTTTGTCAATCTTCACAAGTGTTCAAACGGTGAGTTTCTTCTCAACAATTTACAATATGCACTACTCCAGTGGTTGGCGTAAGCTTATACGTGCCCATAGTTTATGGGCTCAATTTTATTCACGGATTTATTTTTTATTTTTAAGAGTTGTGGCCAAATCATTACTATTTTGATAGATTGTTTTTTTGAAATATTGCCGAATAATTTGATGCTTTCGATAGTTATGTTTTGAGTAGTGGGCCGCATCCTTTGCAAATTGGCAAGAGTTTAAAGACCTGCCAAATCAATTGTCACATATTTGATGGTAGGTTTTTTGGGCCGAAATCATTTGGGGTCATTATGGAGAATATTTTTTTTTCAGTATTGCCGAATAATTTGGCATTTACAATTGTTTATTTTTTCGGTCGTTTTTGCGAATCATTTGGCATCGTATTTTAGTTTTACTTAACTTGCCCAATTATTTGTTCATTTTTTGTGCTTTGGTTTTTTTCAGAATTGCCGAATCATTTGCATATTTTTTCATTTTAAGAAGCCTGGCCGAACATTTGCATATTTGTGATTGGTATCTTTAGTTTTTTTGCGGGCAGGCTTGCAGAAT
>JACGCM010002126.1:0-35883 GCA_014058105.1 Kingdonia uniflora | reverse complement strand
TAAATGCACCACCTTTTGTTATGTTGAGTTTTCCTTGCGGCTCCCTCCCTTTAACGAACAAACTCTGACTAGCTCCTGAAGTTTCTTAAACGCATCTAACTTGAGGGCTTTGGTAAAATATCTGCAACTTGATCTTCACTCCTGCAGTGGATGAGATCAATCGTCCCATCTTTTACTAGATTTTGCAAGAAATGATATGCACATCAATGTGTTTTGTTCTCCCATGTTGAACTGGATTCTTCGACAATTTGATTGTTAAACTATTGTCGCAATAAATAAGAGTTTCCCTATTTTTGATGACCCCTACTTCACCAACATTCTTCTTATCCTATTGCTTGACATACACAAGAAGCAGTAGGATATACTCTGCTTTGGTGGTAGACAAAGAAACAATTGGTTGTTTCATTGATGACCATGAAATTGTTCCTGATCCTAACAAAAAAACATACCCAAAGATCCTCTTCGTGTCATCGTGATCTCTACCATAATCTCTATTTGCATATCTAATTAAATCAGTAGCCTCTCCTTTCTTGTAAAATATTCCCAACCTAGTCGTGTCTTTCAAGTATCACAGAATCCTCTTTGCAGTATTTAGATGCAACTTCGTTGGATTCTCCATGTATCGACTGATAAGGTTGACAGCGAGATGAATATTTAGCCTCATCGCTGTTAAGTACATGAACTTCCCACAAGCTGTTTATATATATTTTTATCAACCTTCTTTTCCTCTAGGGTCCTCATTAGCTTCAATCCAACTTCAACTGGCGTGCACACCGATTGCAATCCTTCATTTGGAACCGTTCCAAATCTCCTGAACATATTTTTTCTGTGATATGAAAACACTCACATCAGACTGAACTACTTCTATGCTTAAAATATAGTGCATCATTCTAGATTTGACATCTCAAACTCCGCCATAATCGATTGCTTGAAAATCTCGAACATCATACGATCATTGCCAAAATAGTATATCAAGTCGTCCACATATAAGCACACTACCAAAGTCTTCCATCGTTCCGCTTTCATGAAAAGTGAGTACTCATATGGACAATTATGGAATCCCGCTTTAACGAAGTATGCCTCTATGCGACTACCAGCTCTGGGTGCCTGTTTTTAGCCCATATAAGGTTTTTTGCAATCGAACACCATCTTTTCTCCACCTTTCTACACGTACCAGGTGGTTGATCAACGTATACGATTTCTTACAGATCCCCATTTAAAATTGCTGACTTCATGTCTAGTTGAAAAATAGGCCACGAGTTTTGTGTTAATCTTACAACTATCATCCTGACAGTGTCGGGTCGTGTGACTAGAGCCAACACCTCTTCGAAGTCGGCGCATTGTTGCTGCTTATAACCCTTAGCCACCAACCTTGCCTTGTCTTTATCGACTTTTCCTTTAGCATTCAACTTCGTCTTGTATACCCACTTCACATTGATCAACTTGTATCCATCCTAGTGATTAGTCAACTCCCATGTCTTATTCTTCACGATAGCTTTCGATCCCTTCATTCATGGTGTCCTACCACTTTGGTTATTCAACAACATGCATGAAAGCAATTGGGTCGCTTCCACAAATAAAGTGAAGTATATAGTTAATCATCTAATTGATCCACTCCACTTAGATCATAATCTTCCAATACGCCGATCTCCTATAGATTCTTTGAGGCCTTAATAAGATGGTACAGATTGCAATTATACCATTTTTAAAGAAGGGTTTAGTCGAGCTCTGAATTGGCATGAGTGGTGATTTTTCTTCACCATCCAAAACTGGTGGATGACTTTCTTTATCATCGAAGACCGTTGTACTGGCTTTCCCCGTCTTTAACATCCATTTCCATGTATTTTCTCCGTCGAAAATCACATCTCGACTAATGATGATTTTCTCATTTGTAGGATGATAGAGTTTATAAACTTTTAACTATCATATAACCGAGAAAAACACATTGTTAACCTTTATCGTTGAGCTTTGTCTTCGTTTTTTGGGAATATGGGCATATGCTACACCCAAAGTATCGCAAGTGCTCCACATTTGGTTTTTCTGCCGTTTTATATGCCTCCTCTGGGGTCATGTTCCATACAGCTATAGTGGGACTCCTGCTGAGGATGTAGATGCTCCACAAAATTGTTTATGGCCATTATTTTAGGAAGATTTGATGTCTGCGAAATACTTCGCACCATATTATAATAATGCAATTTTTCTTCTCAGCTAGACTGTTTTGCTGTGGCATGTACGATATTGTTAATTACCTTTTGATTCCAAAATTTTACAAAAAATTGAGAATTTGTGGGAATTGTATTCTCTACCACGATCCGAGCGAAGAATCTTGATAGATCTCCCTACTTCCTTCTCTATAAGGGCCTTGAAAGACTTGAAAATTGAAAAAGCTTGAAATTTTTCTTCTATAAATATACTCATATTTTTCGGTTGTAATCGCCAATAAAGATGAAAATACCTCTTATTTCATTGGATCGTGGATTAATCAGCCCACATATATCGGTGTCGACCAGCTCCAGGTCGATTTGGCTCTCCATGTTTTCCCCTTTGAAAATGAATCCCGGTGTTGTTTGCCAAAAACACAACCTTCATATAGTTGCAGATCTCAATAATCTGAGGGATTACCATCACCATATTCTTCTAATGAAGGAGCTTTAGGCCGTTGAAGTTCAAGTGCCCATAACGAATATGCCATACCAGCCTTGATTTTTCATCATACTTGAAAAATAATGAAAATCATCATGCATGATGCTTAGCATAAATATTTGGTTTAGAGTCATATATAACCGTGTAATTAGCAGCCTTTCTTCGAATCTTCAATATGATAGACTCTAATCTTGGTGATGATCACATATCCCTTATCCTGAACTTATCCCATGCTGAGCAAATTACTTTCCAAGTTCGGACATAGTAAATACTTGAGATAGTCTGATGAGTGTTATTTTTAGCCCAAATTTTGATACCACTTTCCCCATGACATCAATTGTAGAACTATCTCCAATTTTATCGAGGTGCGAAAGAATCATCCTTTTGTGAAATATGAAAGTTTTACCACACGTATGGTTACTTGCTCCTGTGTCCAAGTACCATATGTTTTGTCAAAAATCTTTTTTGGTTCGAGATTCTTCTTTAGTTTTACAAACCAAAGAATAGAAACTTCATCTTCTTTTTCTGAAAATTAGATTTTTAGCCTCTTTCCTTATAAAAATGAAAACGACATTCGAACGAAAGTGACCATACATACTGTACTTGAAGCATTTAATATGACTTATGAATGGTTTTTAAACTTTTGGCCTCCCTATGTTGATTGTCGCTTCCTCTGTCTCTTCCACGATAATTTATGAATCGGATATCGCGGTTACCTCTTTCTCGACATGCATCTTTTCTTTTTGTTGTTTAAATTGTTGATTGAGAGCTGAGATTTATCACTTCCTCCACTGCTGCATGTTTGCTATTTTGTAGCTTATGAATCGTCATGAGCTCATTAGTTCATCTATCGAGAGTTAATCAAAATCATTCGACTCCTCGATCGAACATACCAAATAATTGAAGTTTGATGTCATTGACCGAAGAATCTTCTCAATTATCGTAATGCCTTCCATCTTTTCACCATTTGTTCTCATCTTGCTGGAAATCGCCATGGTCAAGAGGAATAATCTGAACAGACTTTGTCGGTTGCATACAAGAGTCTCGAAATTTATGCGAAGTGTCTTAGATGTGCCCGCTTCACTTTAAAAACGGTTTCCTGATATTTCTTTTTCATTGCACCCCAAATGTTTAGTAATACCAACTTCAATGAGGTGTCAATACTCCTTGGACCTCAAGAAGTTCACCATAATTAAACTTTAATGGTCGTAGTGACCATCGAATTTAGGAATTGCCGCTTAAATTCGTCATTTTTGTGAGAATAGATACAATCAATAACCTCGACTGATTGAACGATATCTCGACGGAATACTAGAATGGTTTTAATTTTTCTCACGTCGTCGCCTTTGAGTTGTCGAGCTAGAGAATGTGCTTGCTAAATACCAATGTTAAAATAGAGTTCTAAACTCTAAGAGAATATTATATTGGTCAACTTGGGATGAGATGAATTATTACAACATATAGCAAGCCTTTATATAGGAATTAGAGCACAAATCCCACTTGGCTTGTAAAGCCAAAATACAAACATTACCTTACTATGCTACCTACTATGACGATTGTTCCTATGGTAGCTTGACTTTATTATTACACATGCACCCATGTTTTCATGCATTCAAACAAACTCTATTAATTGTGCGGAATTTTTGTTTTTTGCCTTTCTTTTTTAAATGTAGGTTAAAAGAAGATTCAACAATAACTACCATAGTCACAATCCTTATTGGATTAATTAGCATTAGTATTTCCGAATGTTTACTAGACCCCAATACTCACAATTCCCCAAGATACCAAAATAATAGTTCTAACCAATAAACTATGAGAGAAAACTTAAATAACTTATCGTAATTTGATATTTTTCCATTTGAAAAAGAGAAGGAGATGAGAGAGGGTTGAACTTTTGGAGAAGGAAGGAGAAGTTTTGGTATGCAGACAAAAATGTTTCATGGAAAAATTGAAGTGTAGTGTAAAAATTCTCCCTTCGTGCGTTTGAAAACTGAGGTAAGACCAAAAAATATAATATAATATATATATAGCTCTTTTCTTTTTCTTTGATACCTATATTTTACTGAATTTTTAAGGGACAAACTCTCACGTAGTCACAATAAAAATAAGAAACAAGAAGAAAAATAAAGAATTTTTAATAGGATACATGGGCGTCCCCCTCGTCACACACGTTGGATCATTTTCACGCTGTCATAAGGCAACTCTCTATTTTAGTAATTATGTTTTATTTTATTTAGGAACTCCTATTAGGAGTCTTATTAAGGTTTTCTATTCAAATTGTGTTTCCTAATTGCTTTCTAATTATGATGAGCATCCTTATGCCTATAAAGAAGAGCTCCTCTAGCTTTATTTCTTAATGTTGGTTTGGTTTTAGTAAGAGAAAGGCTGGCCTTTAATGTTGGCTTAGTTTTAGTTAGAGAGAGCTTAGCCTTAGAGAGTTATGTAAAGTTTGAGCTAAAACCATAAATCCTATCCTAGATCTCTGACCTTTTCTTATCTTAGTTATAGATTAGTTAGCTTAGTTATTTAGAGATTAGTAACTTCCGTAGTAGTAAACTTAAACTTTTGTTAATTGAACAACTATAAAATTTGGACAACATGAGAACTATAAATAAGAATGAGATTAAAGTAGAACTATAAAGACTACATTGTGATAGAATTAGTTAGGTTACAATCTAAACACTTAACTACTTGTAGGCTACAATAGAAAATAAAAATACTATATAAACTACCCTTAGAATTATACTAATATAAATTTATTTCTAACACCAAGACCTCTACAGACTTCTCAAAGTTAAACATACTTGAGAAACTCAGGACCTAGCAATTTTCAGTTTTGAGAAATTAACAATTGCGACAAACTTTAATGTCAATATAAGCTTGGTGAAGGGGCTTTGGTTCTGAATACAAGGTACTTTTTGCTTGGAAAATTTAACTATAAATAATTATGACATACTAAAAAGTATTTGATGATGTATTTACAGGGCACATTTCCTGATGGACAAAAAATAGCCGTAAAAAGACTCTTTGGTTCAGGAATGAGTTGTAGTGATTTCAAAACTTTAACACAGGAATCTTGTTAGACTTATCGGATGTTCATTGAAAGGGAAGAGAAGATATTCATCTATGAATATATGCCTAACAAAAGCTTGGATGCTTTCTGCTTTGGTTCAAACTTTCTCCACCTAATCATTTTCTTCAGTTTTTTTTTGTCGGTAATATTTTCTGATCAGTAACACGACATTTGCAAGAGATGAAAAAAATCTTATGACGAGTTGAGTTATGAGAGATATCTTTTCTTTTTCTTTTTTTATTGGTAAACTATATATTACTTAAACAGTAGGTACTACATAAGTGGACTTATCTCCTGCAAGGGCTGACTGAAGCACCCGGGGGAGAACGGACCAAGTCATACAAAAGTTATCATCCATGGGCCTAGTGCAATCGCATGGACAACTGGTTCACACTACGCGGAGCATATTTAATACAATATCTACAAAATATAGAAAAGAGCCAGATAGTTCTGTAGGATTGTTTTGATTGTCCAAGACAACCGCTGCATATCCATTCCTACAAAATGGGCTTATCGCTTCGGCGTCAGTTTTAATGATCACCCTCTGTACACCTCCCTCCCTGGCCCAAGAATGCCGCCTAGTACTGCTAATGCTTCCCCCTCTTCAATCGTTGCAAATCTTTAGGTAGAAGCTTGGGCTGCACCAAAAGCATTAATATATTCTTGGATGGCTAAACCAATACCATTGAATAATTTATCTTTACAAAAGGAGGTATCAATATTGATTTTTTTCCCAGCCAACGAGTGGATACTCTAAGGGACCTTGATAGAAGACCATTCAAAATGACTAATTGGTGTATTTAAAAGAAATTATTGATGGCAGAAAAAATCCATAAAGGGTTTTGTATTTTTTTATTTAAAAACAAGTTCACATCGCACCTTCCAAATCATCCAGTAAAGGAAATGGTCACAAGGATCCTAAGATCATGTTCTATAGGCCAGTCCAGAGGTGGGGAGATCCACTGAGTAATCTAATCCATAACGAAGAGATTGGCAAAATGATGGAACAGCCTCCGAAAGACGTGCTGGATCAAACTGTCCGCGTTAAGGGATAGTCAAGAAGGATATGGTGCAGAGTTTCCGAGGGGGCCTCGTGTAAGGGCAAGAAGAATCTAAAGGATTGAACGTTCTGCAATCTTGGCTCTACATAGGATCATATCTCGGAGACACTTCCATGATAACAACTAAACCCTTGGGTGGTTTTATTATGCCACAGTTTAGGTAGGAGATGAAGGGCCAATACAAATCCTCCATCAGGGATCCGTTCATGAGTGCACGATAAGACGATTTTATGGAAATTTCCCATCTTTGGAAGGGTCCCATTTAAGTTCAACAGAACCACCCAACCGGGGGAGGAAATGTGGGATATAAGGCCGACCGAGTCATCATCACACCATTGGTGGAGTTCCCCGATACGCTAAGACTACTGCAGGGGTCAATAAAGTGGCTCACCAATTAGAGGCCTATTTCTTTCTAGATGCCCGCCTGAGGGTTTGACTTCCATCATCACGGCCAAGGGAAGCTAATAGTCGTGCCAAAAATTGATAAGGGTCCCGGTGAACTTGCCAACAGGAATTGGCTTGGACCATACTAATTGCAGACTGGATACTCCTCCACATCCAAGATGCATTAGCTTCTTTTTTGGCCTGAAGAATATCATACTCAGGGAAGTGTTTAGCTTTTAGGACTTGACTCCACAACTCATTTGGATTCTGATGAAGTCGCCAGACAAGTTTAGACAAGTGGGCCTTGTTCGTAGCCCCTGCCTCGGGAATGGCTAGGCCCCCCTCCTGTCTAGGCCGTAAACTTCCTTCTATTTCTTCAGGTACAAAGGTTTCTCCTTATCCTCCCGTTTGCCCCACCAAAAGTCACGTTATAGGCCATTAATATTCTTACAAGTAGATTTTGGGAGGGTAAAACATGATATCTGATACGTAGGGATTGCCAAGGTAATAGATTTAATAAGGACGGTACGACCGGCCTGGGACAGGAGCTTGCCCTGCCAAGACTGCAATCGAATAGAGATCTTCTCTTTAATGCATTAGAACGCCTAAGCTTTGGACAGTAAAAAATAGATTGGTCTTAAGGTACCGCTCATCAGGCTGCATGACCATAACTTTAAGGAGATACGTAATGAGGTGACCGAGTCTATGGAAAGGCTTATTAAAGAAAATGCCTAATTTGGCCAAATTGAGTTGTTGGCCAGTCGCTGCACAGAAACTGTCGAGAATAGTTTTTCATCTCATGAGCTTCAGCAGGTCAGCGCGGCAAAAAAGGAGGCAGTCGTCATCAAATAACAGATAAGAGACTAAGGGTGCTCACCTAGATGCTTTGATACCATGAATCTGATGGGCCAACTCCTTAACTCGCAGCGCTCGCGAGAGACCTTCCATCTGGATAATAAAGAGGAAAGAGGGAAAGAGGGTCCCCCTGCCGAAGGCCTCTGGTAAGGGTAAAAAATTATAGGAGGACCCATTAAGGATGATAAAATAGTGAAACGTAGAAATACACTGTTCATTCCAGTGACACCATCTATCATTGAAGCCAAGTGTTGCCATGGTTTGGAGCAATGTACTCCATTCAATATGGTTGTTGGCTTTAGATATGTCTAATTTAATTCCTATTTGGCTAGAACACCTTTCTTCCTCTTCATGATATATGATAAGTTCGTGTGCCACTAGTACATTATCGAAGATTTAACGCCCACTGACAAACGCCCCCTAGAATAGGGAAATAAGTCTATCAAGAAGAGGTTTAAGGTGGGTAGAGAGGATCTTGGAAGTTATCTTATAGGTCACATTACACAAGCTGATCAAGTAGAAATCACTGGGATGTGCCTTAGATGCGCTCTTCATGATTATCACTACATGCATAACATTGATGTTTTTGGGCATGAAGCCCTAGGTGAAGAAGTAGTTGTAGGGCCTAACTTCGCAAGGAGGGGAAGTCAGCTCTTACATTACATGAGTTATCTTCTATCAAAGGGGGTTAAGCATATAATCAATATTAAGACTAATCTATTGGCAATATACTTGCGTGGAGGCCTAGAATGGGACACTCCACGACCTCTGATAAGGATTTTAAAGAGTAGTGATATTACTGTCGAGTAGTCGAAGTGTCGAGTACTGAGTATTTTACAGGGTGATCGAAGGTAAACTTTAAGGGCTCTGGGGTCAGATCTCGTAACCTCACCTTGGTTCCCCTTCCCTCCTATTTATAGAACATAGGAAGGGCTGAGTCAGTAAGGTAGGTCACAATACAAGGGTACCCTCCAGGTTTCCTCTAGGCGTCGGGCGGGTATTTCGGAGTTGGTGTTGACGCCATAATATCGGGTCTCGCACTGTGCTCTGACACTGTAATTGTTATTGGTTCTGTCACTATAGTTGTCTGGACCAACAACGGCGCCGTTCTTGTCTGGTGAGCTGATTATCTGATATGTCTGCCTTCGACTACGACTTTGGTCAAAGTATTTTTGGTACTGATGTGGGGTTCGTGTGCTGACGTATCTGCCTTCGGCTTTGGGGTTATGTTCATTGTCGAAGGTTCGTATGGTCTGAGAGGGCTTGGTTTAGGCTTTGAGGTATTCGGGTAGCTTTGAGATAGCCTTCGAGTATTCGACTGGAGGTAGAAGGTTGCGAGTAGGCTACTACATTCATCCCCTCTCAGCAAGAGTTTCAAAAATAGTTATAAAGGCGTTTGCTGAGAAAAGCCATTTGTTGTTGGAATTTGAACAGTTGACTGCTGCATATTAGAGTTCCAGGAGGGGTAATAAAGGACGGTAATTAAGAAATATTGGTGGTTATGGGGTAATAAATGGGGTTGATGAGGCTTATAAATATGGGTTATGAAGGCGGTAACGCTGCATATTTTCTTTCTTCACTTTCTTCCTCTATATTTTCTGAAAAAATCATGGACACCACACCCAACACCCGCTATCAGAAGAGGATGGGTTTTGCCAAAGATAGTCGTATAGGGTGGAAAATTGCTTAACTGAAGTTGAAGTTCTTCGGCGACCATGAGACTGACTGGGATATGCCTGACTTGGTGGAAGTAGAGCCGGAGTAACCCATCAACGGGGAGTCCTATGTTTACTTGTGGGGACAGATGTGGTAGAGGTTTACAATAGCTGAGAATGTTATCTCTCTGTCGAGTTAGGCCGAATGTCTTGTACAAGCAGAGGATTAGTTGGTGGAGGAGCAGGGCTCGACAGGAGATTTGGCCCGTCTAAAAATAGGGCGGGTTCTTCATAAGTGGTAGCAGGGTGGTGATGGATTTTGTTTTTGTGTGATTATATTTTTCTGTTTTTGTCGGTGTTGTTACCTATGTCTATAGATTTTCTTCTTCTACTGATTTTGTGGTAACTAGAATGAAAGAGTAGTTTAATGGAATAATGTGCTCTGCGTCTGATGATTTTGATAGGCGAATAGACTATTAGCACGGTATCGAACTTATACTTAAGTAGAAACGGTATCTTCGAGGGAAATGAGCTTCGAATTATAATGGGGTAATCGAAGACATTGGTCAATATTCGGCCTTAACTGAATAATTGACTCTGCATCATCGAAACTCAATAAAAGAGGTATGAGACTGTATTAAGGGGTCGATGGTTCGAGGCTGAGGATTTGCCGACTGTAAGGCCTCGAAATGGGGCAGAATGCGCATATTGATAAAACGGTTATGTTTGGGAAGTTGTAAGTTTTGACTGTTAAGGTTCCAAGGAGAAGAATTGAAGACTGTTATAAATGTGACTTAGGATTAGGGACGGTTTAAATGTACCTTCAAGTATAAATGTGGTGTTTATGGGAGAACTTCGTACATCTGCGTCTTTTCTAAATAATGATGTCTTCATTTTCATTCCAAAGCCGTAAAAATATTCCGAACACCAAGTGCCAGAACCGAGTGGTGACAAGGGTCCTTCGTATACGGGAGAAGACCTTGGAGTTGAAGCAGAGGTTTTTCGATGATCAAGGCATGGATTGGGACATGCTGGATCAGTTTAAACTGGAGCCAGGGGATCCCATTAGTGGGATGCCTTATGTGTCTGGTGGAGGGTGTCAAAATGATGAGCCCATTCCCCTGCAACCGGTTCACCTTCTTGGAGTCTCTGGCCGAGGAGTGGTAGACATGGAAGACGCTGGGGATGCGGTCTGTGAGGAACGTCCCGTCTATAAATAAGGGCTTCTCTATTGTGGGAAAATCATAAGATGGCTGGGATTTTGTAATTTTTTGTTGACGTTGATTGTTTTGTGCCATATTTTCTATAAGGGTGTCTGCCCGAATGAAATTGGAAGTTTATAAAGTAACTGTTGAAGTAATACACTAGATTTTGAGTAAGTAGGAAAAATGTAGTACCTGATGGTAATTTAGGCGCGAACATCTTGTCGAATGTCGAACGTAAAAGAAATAGAATCATTGGCACATTTGGAAATTGAATATTAGGTTGTATGTGGATGAATGTTAGAGACACGATATAGACGATTACTCGTGTATGAGAAGATAATATTTTGAAGGTCTGTTGGCTTCGACTGGAAGAACTGACGGCCAAACAGCTGGCCTATTAGAATGGTACTATTCCAGGGCAGAGTGTCATGCAGGTCATCATGATGTTTTCTTAATTTATGGAAAAGGGTTGATTTGATGTAAGGATATGATTTGACAGCTTCGAGCAAGGACTAAAAGGTTCGACTTGGTTTTCAAATGTAATATTGTGTAAGTATGAACGTGGATCACGTCCGTGGGGTAAAGGAGGTAAAATTAACAAAACACATCTCGGTCAAAAGCAGGGGTAGTGGGATAGTGGTAATGATGGTTGTTTTGGGAATCAAGACAACTTTTTTGCAATTTTGAGGAGTATAAATAGGTGTGAGTATAAATTCACTGTTCCAGGCAACCCATTTTCAAAAACTAGAGTGTTTAGAGAAGAGAACGTATTCCATTGTTTCGTGAAGTTTGAGAGAAGTGGCCAGGTCGTTACTGAGGGACCGGCTGATTTGTTATTTTTGCATACTTCCGTTAACACATGTATATCGATTGACTTTGTCTGTTTCTGTTTGGCTTCGTCTTCTGTATCTATATGTAGAGTCTACAAGGTTTATAGTTATGAGGATATGATCGAGGACAGGGGAAAACCATGTCTTTGGGGTTCTAGTCCATTGGTATTCTGAGGGTATTGATGGTAGAACTGGATTGGGGTCGAGATATTGGATGTGTTGTATCAGTGGGAAAAGGAAGGTAAAAATAAGTTATTGACACGTAATAGTCGAATATATCAATCTAATTGCGTGCCTCTTCTTCTGTAGGATAAGATGCGTAACCGTTGATCTTCGAGACTGAGGTTAATAGACGAGGAGATCAAAGAACATAAGGCAAGTGTATCTGGTCCTGCTCCCATGGAAGAGGGCAGCGACGGTGAGGAATAATTAATGTGGCGGATGCCCCACTAGCCGTGGTGGTGCCTGAGATTGGGGTTTCAGGAAGTAAAAGCCAAAAAATTTGGTAACAGAGGAGAGGGATGAGGAGGAAATTGAGGAAGGAGAAAAAGGGACACGAAGGTAGTGTCAAGCCCTCAAGTGATGAAGGGGAAGATGAGGAGTAGAGTGATCATAGCGGGAATTGACTGATTTGGAGGAGGCCATGGGTTCCATCTCGGCTAGGGGGAAGATGAGACTAGATCGATTTGTTGCTAAATTTGATCTGTCGAAAGTAGGGTGGTGCTAAATGCAGCGGGAACAGGGTTTACTTTTAAGTCAAAAACCGTGAATGGGAATAATGGCATATAGAGGCCAAATTCGGCTAGGAATGAAACTACTCTCCAAAGGCTGGTGAAGAAGGTACTGAATTTTTGGAAGTTGCCCCGGTTCAGGTGAATGGGAATTTTTATGAGATGATGAAGGTAGTTGAGGGTATGAATGTAAAACTGAGAAGTGACGGGAGGAGCTTGATCGAGTGGTACGATATTGTACCATTCTACTCGAGGAAAGCAAACCAGAATGTGGGCACCTATCACATCCAGTGTCGCGCAGATAAACCCTGGTTGTTTGATCTGTGCTCGACGAGCCGAAGGTGGAATACAAATTTAGTTGTAGTACGGGGTAGTTATGAAATGTCGAAGGGAGGACCATTATAGGTTGCAGCATAAAGTCAATAATCCAAGTAAGTTGTCTTCCGAAGATTTTTTAACATATTGATCAAATAGGCTGATAAATATGTTTCTGTTTGATTAGCAGGTCCTAGTAACTGGGTTTGGGCAAATTCGAGGGATTATATTGACACGTTAATCGACACAGACGGGGAGTGGGTGAATTTTGTATTCAAGAGTCTTGGTATCAAAAGGAAATAGCAGATGTAGAGAGATTCCCTGCTTCCCAACGTACCCGTTACGCCGAAACAATCAAAGAAGAGGGAGGCGAAGGTGGTTCAAAAGTGGTCGAAGGAATGGAGAAAGAGAGATTGATAAGAAGGTAAAGTATATTCCGAAGGGGCAACGGGCATCAAAGCAGACGTCGACAGTGCTTGAAGTAGTATGTGGTACTTTGAAGCAGGCATCGACACAGGCTGAGAAGGGGAAGGGCAAGGTCTTTCCTGACTCTCCAGGGGCACAGCAGCCAAAGGTAACCTGACGTAAAAGACGCAGGGCACTGAGGAAGATGATGCAGAGGATATGGACGAGGACTAACACCGTCCAAACTGGAGGAGCATGCTCAAGCCGCTGCTGCTTCGATGGCGACACTCTACGCCAATGATCCAGATGGGGCTGGGAGGAAGATGAATAAGACTATGTATCAGTAAATGGCTTTTTTTTTGAAATTCTAAAATTTTCTTAAGTGCACCATTTTTTGGGGGATACTGATGGCTCGAATATTTCAGCAGACAGATAGTTGGTCGCAGTCTTTCACAGGACTCAAAAAGTAACGATAAGGCAGTTGAAGCAGCAGTTGACAATTTGGAGCTTGCTCGGGGTACCGAGGCATTGTTGGTGTCTGAGATTAAAACTTTGAAGTGAGATCTAGCGGCTATCAATGATACATGCGATAAGAGACTCGAAGCTCAGCGCTATAACCATACACAGGTGCTGAAGTTAAAGTTTGCTGAGAAGGAGAAGGAAAAGAAAGAACAGAAGGAGACTTTATAAGGGAAGTTTGATGATTAATGTGCAGTTTTCATCAGGCTGAAGGAGTTCATAGAAGATTTGGGGTATGATCCTGAAACTTTGCAACGCTTCCCCACCTCCCAAGATCCCGTTGTTGAAGATGTCGCCCAGGCCGATGGGGTAGAAGTAGATGTTGCTACTGCGGGCTTGGGAGGTGGCGTAGAGACTCCTGTGGTCAAAGGTACTGCTGTTGAAACTGTGACTAGTGTGGTCGTTGATGCTGCTGGGTTAAAGCCTTCGACTGAGGGTACTGGGGGTGTGGGCGAGGGGAAATTGTAGGAGATGGTGTAACCGCTCCGATATGAGTATTTTACTGGGCCTTCCAAACTATTTTTTTTCTATTGGGTTGTAATATGTGAACAATGTTGAGCCTGATTTGCACTTGATCTTTGAAGTTATGATTGCTTTAAACGGCTGATGTAGACTGTACATGATCTGTTTTGTGTTGACATGATTTGTACTGAATTGCTGTGTTAGATTCTTGATGTATGCTCCGAACTTGATTTGAATTATTAAACGTTAAACCTGATTTTCTGATATATGTTGTATTGAAATGTCTTGAATGTAGTAGAATTGTTGGTGGTATACTTGTATGTGCATATGTTGTAAGTGCAGAATATTTCGAGTGATTGAGCCTTGAAGAGCTTTGAGATGGTCTCCCGAATATCAATCCAGAGTTTCAAGGGATTTACTGGATTTTGAAACTTGAGTCTGATCGAAGTAGAACGTGGTCGCCCCCAATACATTCTCGAGGGTCTGGTCTGTCGACCATTCTTGCCCCTCGCGTTTGCTCAAAATTAGGGGTTTGAAAATTTTCAAGGTCGCCCCTAAGTATTAGTCGGGTCGAAGGGTTGACATGATACTTTGGCTAATCCAAGAAATTTACTAGACTTCGAAGGCCTGAGCCTGATTGAAGTAGAAGTATTCGCCCGCAATACATTCCCGAGGGTCTGGTCTGTCGACCATTCTTGCCCCTCGAGTTTGCTCAAAATTGGAGTTTTAAAAAACTTCAAGGTCGTCCCCAAGTATCAGTCGGGTCGAAGGGTTGACATGATACTTAAGATAAACTAAGAAATTTACTGGACTTCAAAGGCCTTAGCCTGATCGAAGTAGAACGTGGTCACCCCCAATGCATTCCTGAGGGTCCGATTTGTCAACCATTCTTGCCCCTCGAGTTTGCTCAAAATTAGAAGTTTAAAAAAATTCAAAGTCGCCCCCAAGTATCAGTTGGGCCGAAGGGCTGACATGATACTTAGGATAAACCAAGAAATTCACTGGACTTCGAAGGCCTTAGCTTGATCAAAGTAGAATGTGGTTTCCCCCAATGCATTCCCGAGTGTCCGTCTGTCGACCATTCTTGCAACTCAAGTTTGCTTAAAATTGGAGGTTTGAAAATTTTTAAGGTCGCCCCCAAGTATCAGTCGGGTCGAAGGGTTGACATGATACTTAGGCTAAACCAAGAAATTTACAGGAAAATAGGAGACAAATTTACAGGAAAAAACTATTTATTGATTATTTTGTGCTTACATCAGGTGAACAAGGTGGAGGCTGTAGCCTTTTGAATGAGACTATTTGCATTGCATTCCATGGGTTTGGTAGAGGTTCTTTGTCTTCTGTCATCAGGTAGTATGAATCCTTATCAGTTTTATCGTACACGACGTAAGGTCCTTCCCAGGATTCGGCCAGCTTGCCGATGTTTTGAGGCTTCAAAGACTGTGCGACACATCAAAGTACAAGATCTCCGATCTTGAAACTTCATGGTCGAACTCTCTTGTTATATGACTTCTGGAGAGAAAGTTGGTAACGGCCGAGGTTGGCGATGGCTCGGTCTCTGGCTTCGTCGATCAATAATATGTTACATCCAAGTTTAAACTCATTATCTTCGTCTGAGTGGGTAGAATCTCGTGTGGGTACTTAGAATTGAGTAGGGAGCACTGCTTCAGTACCATAGCTAGAAGGAAAGGGGTATAGTCTATTGCTTTTCTTGTATTGTTCAATCCTAGATGACATATTGTAACTCCTGAACCCATCGTCTTTCTTCGCATCAACATGTTTCTTGAGACCGTCAATTATTATTTTGTTGATTGCTTTGACCTGACCACTCTCTTGGGGCAGTAAGGTACCGAGGGGGAGAGGATGATGTTGTACTTCTTGAGGAAATTTCTGAATTTATTCCCATAATCTGTGGACCATTGCCATATCGATTCACATGAGGGCACCGAAGCGTGTATGATGTTTTCCCATAAAAATTTGATGACTTCTTCTTCTCTGGGTCGACCAAAGGTGCCTTCGACCCATTTGGTAAAATAATCTGTTGCAGCAAGAATGTTCTCTCGCCTACCCATGCTTTAGGAAAAGGACACACAAGGTCGATGGCCCAGCGTTTGAATGCCAAGAGACTTGACTAAAGTGGAGGTCATGGGAGGGGCTATGAATGTCATGAGCATGGCACTGGCATTTGTCATAGTATTTGGCATATTCTTTGGCTTGCTTCTTCATATTGGGCCAGAATAAACCTTGGGAGACGGCTCGAAGGGCCATAGATCTATCGGTAGTATGAGCACCGCAAGTACCTTTGTGGGGCTTGGCTAGAATTGTGGAGGCCTCATTTAGAGATACAGTGAAAGAGGACTCCATTTGAGGATTTACGATGTAACTCGCATTTGAGGATGGTGTATCTGCGATAGTTCTCTAATAATGACCATTTGACTTTGGGATCATCTTGGAGAATAGCGGTGTTGAAGTGACCGAGGAATGGTATCCGCCAATCATCTAGATCGAGACTATCGCCCCTAGTATTGATAGCATTGACTTCCATATGGTCGATGGAGAGATGGCGGGTGCTGAAGGTATGGAGACAGAATGAGATAGTGATTGCTATGGGAGCCTGACAAGTTTCCAGATTTGATCGATCTCCGGATGTTCACATGAACAGCGAGGTGTTGGGAACCTTTTAAATCCATGTACCACAGGGGGTAGTAAAACGAAGGGTCTGATGATAGGTCGAAGGTAAGCCTGCATGAGATGGAGCCAGTCGTGCCCGAGGATACCAAGGTATTCAGACTTCCTATCGATGACAAGAAAGCTAGTTTGAAGTGTGACTAGGCCGGTGGTAACTGGAAGGCTTATTCGACCAACAATAACTTCAGTAGTACCATTGAACCCTTATAGTTCGACATTGGCGGCAATAATGAGGTCTGTTTTGTTTATGTTTTGGACGGTCTAAAGAAAAGTACATTGGCTGCACTTCCTGCATCAATAAGCATGGTATAGAGGACGAGGTGTTAGACCTTAATCATGATGACTAAAGGGTCGGTATGGGAAACGAACATGCAAGGTGTCGTAGTCGATAAAAGTGATAACCTCGGGTCTGGATATTGACTTGATTCTGGAAGGAGGGCAGAAGCTCTCCTGGTAAGTGAGTTTGTAGCATTCTTCGATACGCTTATGCTTACTCTTTAGAAGGGACGTCGTCGATATTATTGACCTCAATGAGGTAAAGTTGGCAGATGTAAACCTCGGCTGGGTCAACAGCAGGGCAGCTTGAGGTTTGAGGTATGACTCGTCGTCGAGGTAGCTAGGGAGGTCGGCAACGTACTGATGTAGACGACCTGCTTTGAGGATTTTCGAGAGAGCACTGCAAGGTGAAGCACTTATTGGTGTAGTTGCAGTTACACTTGTGGTTGGCACAGTAAGGTTTGCCTGGTTTGACCATGATGGGGAAGGGGATATCCTTATGGGGTCTGCCTAGATCTGTGGTAGAAGAGTACTGAGAGGGGCTGTAAGTTTGGGTAAGACCAGCTTTGGTCATTTTCTACGAGCTCCAGTATTATTGTCATTGTGAGGGCATTTGCGACTCTCAGTCTCCTGTGAGGCGAGAACGATCAGGGGTGTAGGAGTAGAGGGTGGGCCTTGTCGAGGTTTATTTTTATTGGTTGTCGAAGGTTGCCCCTGTTTGTTTGATTCGCGGAGGCTCCAGGTCGATATAACCATTGACTTTTGAGGGCATCTCCTCGAGGGTTCGGGGTTTGTGGGTACAAGGTATTCTTTGACACGGTTGTGATCTGGTAAGGCATTTGAATATGCGAGTACACGTTCACGTTCAGTCAAATATTTTGACTTTGCGCGACTCGTCGAGAAACTTCTTATTGAAGGCTTCAAGGTTTTCACTGTTGTATTTTGGAAATTGAAGAGGGCGTCGACTCTGACCTCTCGATCTTTGTTGATGGCAAATTGGACGATGAACAGACTGAATAATTGCTCGAAGCTTCGAATTGAGCCTTAGGAAGGTTATGACACCAGCGAAGAGGGCTATCTGTAAGGCTGGTTGGAAAAAGTCACACATCAGGTGGTCAGCCGTGGAGTAAAGTCTTAGAGCATTTTAGAATTTGAGAATGTGCGATTGAGGTTCGGTGTTGCGATATTTACTGAGTTTGGGAGCACGGAAATTTGAGGTACCTCGATAGTGAGGATTTTGGGGCAGAGGGAGTTGTTTAACCGACTCTATGAATTTGGCAAGATAGGCAGGATGAGGGGGAGGATCTTTGTGGTCGAAGGGGGTTAGGCAGAATGGTTGGCGTATGCCCAGTGCTGCGCTCCCCAGACGATCTCGGGTAGGGCAGCGTTTGGGTTCCTGGTAGAATGAAGGGTAAAATCTGATGAGTCCTCTGTGGGGTGGATGCCGAGATGGATAAAACCTAGGGGAATAATAGGGGGAGCACCCTCGGCACCAAGTTGGACCGGGAGTACTTCAATATGTAAAAGTGGTCCCAATCGAGCGCGGGCAGACACACGCGACGGGGCGGGTATTCGGGATGGCAGAGGGGCGTCTAGAGGCTGCAGACGTTGCAACTCATAGACTGGTTTGCGTAGATCTTCTATAACATGGTATTGCTTGCCGGCATCGTCTAATCGGTGTTGCCGCTCGGCTCGCTTCAAACTCTTGCTGGTGTTCTTAATGTTCCTGGTGCAATTGTTTCGGTGCCGCTCCTCGTCCTGAGCGAATTGCTAGGAAAGTAAGGTGAGTTGAGCGGCCATTCTGTCACAGAATTGCCAGCATAGATGGAAGTAGATGGAGGGTGGGTGCTATTTGAAATGATTTGTGGGAGTTTAAAAAAAAAAATATAAGCAGGGGATATTGGTAAGGGTGGGAAAGCACAGACGGTACCAAATGTAGGGGCCTAACTTCGCGAGGAGGGCAAGTCGGCTCTTACACCATGGGTGTTATCTTCTATCAAATTGCTTAAACATATAATCAATATTAAGACTAATATACTAACAATATACTTGCGTGAGGACTAGAATGGGACACTCCACGACCTCTGATAAGATTTTTTAAGAGTAGTGATATTACTGTCGAGTAGTCGAAGTGTTGAGTACTGAGTATTTTACAGGGTGATCGAAGGTAACTTCAAGGGCTCTGGGGTCAGATCTCATAAACTCATATTGGTTCTTCTTCCCTCCTATTTATAGAATATAGAAGGGCTGAGTCAGCAAGGTAGTCACATTACAAGGGTACCCTCCGGGCTCCCTCCAGGCATCGGGCGGGTATCTTAGAGTTGGTGTTAACGCCGTAAATGTCAGGTCTGGCATTGTGCTCTGACGCTGTATTCGTTGTTAGTTCTGTCACTGTAGTTATTAGGACCAGCAATGGCGTCGTTCTTGTCTAGTGAGCTGGCTATCTGACATGTCTACCTTCGACCATGTACGATTATGGTCGAAGAATTTCAGTGCTGATGTGGGGTTCGTGTGCTGACGTATCTGCCTTCGGCTTCGGGGTTTGTTTGTTGAAGGTTCGAATGGTCTTGGAAGGTGGTTTAGGCTTCGAGGTATTCGGGTAGGCTTCGAGATAGCCTTCGAGTGTTCGAATGGAGGTAGAAGGCTGCGAGTAGGCTACTACAGTAGTGACCAAATTGTAGATATCTGGCCCACAATGCCCTAAGATTTCTTGAAGAAAACTGCGGGAAATCCGTCTGGACTAGGAGCTTCATGAGGGCCAATACTGTTGAGGGCCACCCGAATCTCCTCTGGAGTTACCTCCACCAGCAAAGCTTGGTTGTCCTCCAACGTAATACACTGGCTAAAATTGGCAAGGAATTTCAGGACGCCAGTCGGGTCAGAGGTTTCATAATTGCTAAAATTGGCAAGGAATGTCCCTCTAGAAGATCTGCCAGATCTCCGTAGCCTCCGAACTCCAGGCGCCATTTTCATTTTTAAGCCAGTCAATGAAATTCTTTTTCCGCTGAAAAAGTTTGCATGTGGAAGAACTTGGTATTCCAATCCCCTTCCGACAACCACTGGACACGAGAATTTTGAAGCCAGAACATCTCTTCCCTAAGTTAGAGCTCTTCTAGAGCCCACGAGAGCTTCAACTCCCGCTGGGAATTCGCCTCATATTGAAGAGAGCCTGGATGGTATTATTTCATCTTTGAGCGTTAAAATTCTACTAGGGATGTGTCCAAAAAAAATGTTCAAAATTCTAATGCCTGCTTTAGTATTTAAAAATTTGCCTTTAACCATTTGGGTTGGGGAACCCCTTTCCGACACTTGCCAGAGATTCTTGATCATTGGGGAACTGAGGTTCTCTAGTCCACATGGTCTGGAAGCAAAACATTTACCGAGGGTTAAAAACTATAGAATTGTATCATGGTATAAATGAGTATGGTCCGGACCAAGAACTGGTAATGAAAAACCTTAACCGAATGAAAGATAAACATCCAATCCGCATTGGCAAGACTCTGATCAAGTTTTTCCCTGATATTGGCCCACCCCCGCCATTTATTATTCCATGTGAAGGGGTTATCAGAAAATCCAAGATCAATGAGTCTCGCTTATTGTATAACCTCCTTGGCATAAGCACTTTTGGTTGCTATATAGGGTTTCCACCCTATTTATACCGCGCGGTATAAATAGTGTCAAAATCCCCCATGATCATCCATGGACCAGTATACCCATTGGTCATGGCCTCCACAAGTCTCCAGCTCTCATTTCGATCCCACTGATACGAACTACCGTAAAAAAAGGTCATCAAAGGTGTCTCCGAAGGATCAAATTTCACCAAAATATTAATCATATATTTATTACAGAAGACCACTTCAATGTCATATTGTCCTTCCATAGACACAAATACCGTCAGTGCTTCATGAATGCCCGTCATTGAAACATCAACCCAGTGAGGGCAGTTAAATTACATACCAAAACTTGCATCTCTGCAGCGATCGTTTGTTTCTGCTAAAAGATATTATCCCCTTGCGAAGATCGAATAAGCTCACGAAGATGTTGAATTGCCGTTGGCCGATCCAAACCCCGACAATTTCATGCTATAAGTATCATAATGGCCCGTGATCTCCGCGAAGCCCACCCCAACCCTAACATTACAACCAAACACGCTATGTGCGTCGAATAGGCGAAATAAAGAGATTAAAGGGGCTATGCACTTGAGAGTGAGAGGGTCTACGGATGCTGGCCTGGTGAGACTGGGATGGTATAGTCATCTACGCTACTCGCGTTTCAGCCGGCATATTACGGCGGACCACCCGTGACGAAGTTTGAGGATAGCAAGATGGAATATAAGTCTGTCGATGCTGAATCGGCTCTTGAGAACCTGGACCTCTAGTAGACGAACTCATGTCCTTTCGGGCTAACACTTTCTCAAGGCCTGGGAAAATGGCAGTAAAATCTATATTTTCCCCGAACTACTAAATATGCAATAGAGGTTCCCCCCTAGAAACTGCCACTGGATCTCCCCCTTATACAAGTCCCCCCAACCCCAGAAATAATTAAGTTCCCAGAACTGGTCGCCCTCCCTCATCCTTAATGCCATGACGCGTCAAAAGCTACCTGAACAGTTAGGAGCTCCTCCTCAACAATCATGTGACCTATATGACCCCCATCGACTAGGCCTTTAAGTATCTCTGCCATCCTCCCCTGCCCACCACGAGGGCTGTCCACTACCGTAAAGTCCAAATCTAAGTCTGGGAGATCCTCAGAGTCTACCAAATCCTTACGGTCCCCACCCAGTGGGGTGACCTCCCTAATCCGTCCTGATCGGCCAAGACCAATTAGTATCTGGGGCAACGGTTCGTATCCTCCCCATACCATCCGTCGTTTCCCTTTATCTCCACCATGTCAGGTTCGGGTCGGAGAGAGGGAGGGAAAGAGATGCCGTCCCTGGCCCCCAACCTCCGCCCACGAATAAGGTCGTGACCACAAAGGAGTATGTACGGTATCCTCCCTATCCATATGCTGGTCCTATATCGTCGTGTCCACCAGGAGTGATTCACCCCGCTTCCCCCAGACTGTCCTCTGCAAGGATCACAATACACACCGTCACTGATTATGAGAGATATAGTAGGTAAATTTTTTGTGGGGTTCATTCTGGATAGTACCCCCTAGGGATACTACTACTATCCAGCGTCAAGCTGGCATCTGTATGATTCCAAAAGAGATTCTAGTACATATCCTTTGTCAGCTTTATATTTAATTAGGTCTTAGGGTGGGATCTAGAAGTATATAGATTAACTTGTTAGCTATTAATAATGCTTCCTCACTCTCTTCTCAACCTATGCATAAATCCATCTTTGATCTTAGCATTATTGCCCTTTTAAAGGTCCACGCTAGGCCTCGTCTCACGCCAAGGGTTAAAAGTTGTAGGTAAATCTTGCCTTGGTTCAAAGAAATTAAACTCAATTGCGATACATCTGTTCTAGGTTGCCTGGGGAAAGCGGGACTCGGTATCATTGCTAGAAACTCTCTTAGTGAAGTTTTGGGTGTTCTTATTAAAGGGTTTGGCATCACTAATTCCTTTTTAGTTGAATGTGAGACGATACTTGAGGCTATTACTTAAGTTTACTCCAATGTGTGGTCCAAAATATGGGTTGAGTCGGACTCCTCTTCTGCCATAAATGCTTTCGTGAACAATGAGGTCCCTTGGAGGCTCAAATCATCATGGGGTAACAACAAAACAAGACTCCAATCCATAAGATTATCCTACAACTTGGGGAAAGGGAATTTCTCGGCTAATGAAGCTTTAGTACGGGGAAACTCTCTCCCGAATGGCACTAAAGAAATATTCACCGGCCTCCCATCGTTTATTCGATGTATTGAGAATCCGATGAGGGAATATTTTTGACTTTCTGGATGTTGTTTTTTTTTCCTTTTTTTTTATCTTTTTTGGGGGTTTTCTCCCTGTATTTCTCTTTCTTTTTAATCAGACCGACGTCAGGAAGTCTTTCCTACATTAAATATGGGGATAAAATGACTTTTTGACAATAGCTTACGTAAGTGTCCAATGATTGGCCATGCTCATTTTCATAATTGACCTTGCTATTTTATGTTTGAATTAGGGTTGTTCATGAAAAACCAGAAACCGGACCGGACCGAACCGGAACTGACGGCTTTGCTGGTTTCTAGCAAGACCGGTTCGGTTTTTAGTTCCAGTTTTAGCAATACCGAAGTTACAGATTCAGTTTCGTTCCAAAAGTTATACATCGGTTTAAAACCGAACCGGACCGAGTAAGGTTATTGAAGTAATTTAATGTGAAACCTAACACTAAAACCTTGCTCGATCTCTATGTCAATACGGCAGCTTATCTCTCCCTTTCCATCAACGTCGTGGCTTCCCTCCCTCCATCGTCGTCAACTTCATTCCTCCATCATCAACGTTATGGCTTCTCTCTTTAATCGCATCTCTCTCAAACCCAGTAAAGTAATTCCTCAAGTAGTTTATGGATTTGGGTAGATGATTTTCAATGTGTTTTCCATGCTTTGGAAGTGATTTCCAGATCAGGTTTCTTTTGCCCTAGTTTGCAATTTGTAATTTTGGGATACTATTAAGTTTGCAATTGTATATGATGGAAGGAAATGCAACCTGAATGTTTTCCATCTGTAACAATGCTCATGATTATAGTTGTTGAATGGGATGTTTTAAGTAGTTTCACCCCTTCTCTAATGAATGATTCTCCTGTCTTTAGTAGAGCTTTCTTTCAGCCTTCTTCTCCTTGACGAGTTTCTTCTCTGCCTTGGGTGCCTTGAAGGTTTTGAGAGAAAGTTTTCTTTGTTGAAAATCATAGAAAGTTTTCTCTTTCAGCATTAACTCCCCGTCTTAAAATCCCTAAATGACTCCTTTGTTGAACCGTTAGATGCAGAAAATCTATGGCTGCTATTGCTGCTGACGAGACGAGGCGAACAAAATCTCATTTATTTTAACTCTCATCCTCTTACTCAATTTCGCTTTCTCTCTTCTTTCCCTTAACCTTATTACTCCACTTCTCTCCTACTCTTCTCTCTTCTCGTAGAAAAACCATAAGATTGATGCTTAATGCTTAAACTTCATTGGAATTAAGAGCTCATCTAGAGCAACAACAAAATGGGACTGGAAATCATGATGGTCTTAATGGAAGGGGAAATTAGTTTTTTTTGTTATCTTTTCACACATTCAATGTAATAAAACTCCATCAAAGCTCTCGCATCAATTAATCTAGCACGTACACGAGATAAAGCCTGTGTTGTATGTCCATTCAGTGCCACTTCATAGTTTTTACATGTATCTAATTCGAAAATTTGGAGAAAATAAATCTGGATTATCTTTAAAGTTTCTTGAATGGATGCTTCGCTAATGGATGTTCGAAATACATCAAAAACAAAATCTGTGATTACAACCGTTCTGCCTTTGCCAAGGAATTTGATGATAATTTTTAATTATTTGCCCGTACTGCAAAGGGGATTTCGAGAGAAAAGTAACCGGGAACGAAAAGAGGAAGAAATAGAGTAAATTAGTGGAGAGAGAAGAGATGAAAAATGAAACACCTTGAGATGTCAAGCAGCAATGGTACCATATATTTTCTACATCTACGTTCAACAATGGAGTTCCGTTGGGGAGTTTAAGATGGGGAGTCAACCGCCTCTTCTTTCATCTGTAAAAAATTGAGGTTTTAATTATTCTAAAAACAAAAACCGAGTTAGGGACCCGCCACGGAACCCCGACCCGACCCAGTCCGGCTTCGTTCGATTCGTGTTCAGAAATATAATAACCCATAACCCGGTTCGGATTCGGCCCATGACATCACCCGGAGCCATCCGTGAACAACTTTGAATCATATGCAGAAGTGAAAGTAGAAAATTTCTCTTAAACTTCTAAACACCTTTCGATCCCCTCTCTTCGTCTCTTCTCTATTCGTTCTCCCTCTCATCATGGAACCTCTCGATTATTGAAATTTAAACCCTCATTTTTTAATTGGATGTGAAACATGATGATTATAAAGCTCTTATTTCATTAAAAATAGATCTAAGGGTTTCATTGCACCTCTCATGTTCATGAACCAGTTTGGGGGGGTTTCAATTTTGTCTTTTTAGGGTGCATCAATTAAATTCCTTGAGTTAGTTAGGCTTTCTCATCTTCAACACACTTTTGTTTTTCAGTAAATTGGAATTGATTTATTTATGGAGTTCTAGTATCATCAGTATAACCCAGAAGTTGGAACTTATTGTGATGCAGGAGTTGATTGTGTTATTATGGTTTGAAGCTCTATACATTATACATATAGGACATTTGTTCTTCCCCCCCCCCCCATTATTCCACAGAAATCGCACTTAGCCCGCCCACTGTTAGACAATTTGAGGATGGACCCCCAGAAATTATGGCTTGACCAACAGTGACCAACCCTTTGACTGTCGTATTAGCTGAAGTCTCAAATTCCCTCGCGTGCCTTGCACGTGAACCGCAACACCCAGGTTGGCCCCGGTTATACTCAAAAAAAAAAAAAAAAAACCTGCGACCACATCAATAGATCCACCGCTCCTCTATCTCTGATCCCGACCAACCTGATTCCGCCATTGTTGCTCTGGTTTCTCTATCTCAAGTACATCACTGGAGCTCGATCATACCCAATTATTTTACCAAATCCCGATAGCAGATAGACTAGGAATACCCACATCAAACTTATCCAACCCGAGATACCAAAAATCCATATTTCCAACATAGAGCTAATTTAATTAGTTTAAAAAAAAGAAATTTACCTTTCAATCCACACCTCCAAATCCCCTCCATGAAAATCTTGGTCTTTGATCCCACTTGAAGTACAACTAAAGTATTTCAAATTTAAAAGAGTGGTATCTTTTGTAAATCCCTTAATTAGCTTTAAATCATCATCTCTTCCTCATCAAAAACGAGAGAGAGAGAAAAGGGGTGATGCGATATGATTAGGGCTCCGTTCATGTCATATACCTTGTTGCAGTAGAGGGAATCTTGCCTCTGACAATATCTCAGGCGCTTCAGGTGGTGTTATGGGATGTGGGGTGAGGAGAGAGAAAACATGGCGGAGAAAATGGCTTATTATAAGCGCACCACAGCAAACTAGGATTGCACCCTGACGTGGCAGGGTAAATTCCAAATTCGCTATCTTTTCCACCAATTAGTCTCCCAGCAACTAGCGTGAATACCTGAAGTGGCATCTCACACTTCATCCAAGGGTGGATTTGGTGGTTTTAAACCCTGAGGTGGAATCACGCGCGTAGGTTTTGAAGTAAGCGTTAGCTATAGCGCGGTTCAGAAGGATGCGGCAACACTTTCCCTCAAGATGATAACACGTCTCCCCCCATCAATGGTTCTATTAAGCCACACGTTCTGAAGTGCGCGTAACTTCAATGTATAGGATTGAACACTGAAGGTTGAGATGAAAGATTTCAAAAGGCATGTTTTTACCGGTGGTTAAAAAAGTGCGCGGCATAAGCCTGCATAAAAAAAATATCTTTGGTTCCCCATAATTTCACAGGAGTTTTTCCTGATTAAACTTTATTAAACAAGATGCTCGAGGCTAGTTTTTTTACTCTATTTATTAGCCCCATTCATTCCTACTCTTTCTACAATCAACTATTCATTCTGATATCTCAAATATAAACCTCTTCATTTCTTATCAATTAACCGAATCATGTCTGGGAAATCATGCCGACCGGCTCAAGCTGAGACATAACTCTCATCCTTTTCACACGGCCAGTGACGAAGAACTACTCCGGACGTCAAGTTGAGTTGTTGCAGAGTATGGCAAGAAGATGATTGCGATGGGAGAAAGAAGAAGAAGGGAAAAAGAGGTAAGAGGCACATCATCCCGGAGGCGGGATGTAGTAAAAGGGGACAGATTGACAACGGAAAAGCCGGAGCATAAATTGGGGAGGTGCCTTAACCGGGATACTGGCGGGACAACCTAGATTAAAGGTATCTTGTTTTCTTGGTCGATTCCGATATGAGCGAAGGTGTGTATCAACGTATTATCATCAAATACTTTCTTTGAACCTATTTTAATCAAGAAAAATGCCGCCAAGACTGAGGGGCTTTTCTCGACCAAAAGCTAATGTGCGTACTTCGCATGTTATGTACGGTACGAGCGCCGACGCCAGAGAGAAGTTAACCTTCAGATTGGCGAAGGCTACGGTTATTTTGTGCTTAAATTTTTTTTGTTAAACTATTATAACACATTCAAAAGCTCAATACCTTAAGATATCCCAAGGAAAGACGAACATTATACTTGTTAGCAAGTGAATGGATCGCGAGGTTCCCGGATGTTAGGTAGTTTAGATTGTATGCATTAGGAAATGGAAGAAATGGTCCTACGGTGGGCAGGACAAATATACCAGGTATAAGAAATATTAGCGGGCTGTAGAAGCGGTCGCCATCCCAAGATCTGTGGAATATGGCACGAATTTCTTTGGGGGACCAAGTTCTAAAACGACGTGGATAGTCTTGCATCAAGGGGGGCCTTCTCAAACAACCTGTCTATGTAGTTGCGCAGCCATGCAATTATAATATAGGCACGGGACCGCATACGAGGGGTATACTTAGCGGATGAGTCTATCCAAGATGGCAAAACACTTGCTCAACTATAAGGAAATCCATCCAACGATTGCGAAAGACATTTTTCAAAAATGTAAGAAGCAGGCCGGAAAGCGTGGTGTTGTTTGTTTTAGAGCGTGTCTTTTGTGGATTACAAGCTAAGTTTCAAATATTGGCAAACGGTGGGTGTTTTGGAAAACCTAGTGTCTAGGTAATTTTATGTACGCATGTAAATCTTGATTATATGATGGTGGGAAGATGAAGTTCATACTTACATCCGGCAAATGGACATTGATCCTGAGTTAGAAAAGCTGTAGATAATAGAAGGAAGGACGTAAATCCAAGACACACGATCAACACTATGGCAGCGTACATTAGAAGGGTTCATTGAAAAGTAGAAATGAAGAAGCTCATTTCCAATATGAGATGAACTGTCGTGGCATTTGTGAGTCCCCGAAAGGGGCCACAGTAATTAAGTCTTCCTCATGTTATGATTCTAAAGAGAATGTATTTCTTTTCAGTTTATGTTGGAAGTTATAATGTTTTTTTGTTCGAAGTCTCATCATTGTAACCACTTTAAGGAACCATAGTTTATTGCTTCAGCTTAGAAAGGTTGTATCAATTTTATGGTAAGAACCATTAATAACAATTTTATTGATACTAATAAAATTACATTAGATCGTAATAACTACTATAATGTAGGGATACATCAATCTTATTCACTAGAAACGTCGTCATCACTGGACACTGCTTCTTCAACTTTAAAATATTCTTTAATGGCTTCTCATCCAACGGCCTTTGTACGGTTGTAGGTCCAAGGTACGTTGTTCATCCACCATTAACATATGCGAGTCGCCAATTTTTGTTTCGAGGAGCTCCGCTTCACGGTCCTTGAAACTCCGCCTCGTCATCAACTTTAGTTCCTGCTCACGGTCAAAGCTTTAGCTTCCTTTTACTCTTTCTTTGATCGGATCTCAGATCCAGACTTCTCATTTGCGTTGTCTCAAGCATTCCTCTTCCCCAAAAAAGCTAAACTTGAAGTTGCCATTTTTTGCGATATTTTTTTTGGACGCCCCGGTGGTTGTACATTCCCCACAAGAATATAGTGGAGATCCACGTCGGATAGTATCATCCAAATTTGGTTATTGAGTGTCGGATGTATGGTTTCAGGATCGGTATTAGTAGTAGAGTACCCACGGCTATTGGATAAAATTTAACGTTCTAGCAAAGTGTTAGGCCGGGGATGGCAGATGTGATGAAGTTGTGACCATTGGGCACGGTTCCAAACGTGTACGTTCCCCAGTTTAAATGGCTTGCCTTGGGTTTGATAAAAATGTATCGTTTGCCAACATTCTTACAAATCCAAGTTAGAAAATATTTATAGTATATTCACTTTGAAACTTAATGAAATTGAGAAAAAATAAAGAAATACTTTCGAAAGTCATCTTCCACTACCGGTATTGATGTCGGCTATCAAGGTCTGAATGAGACCTCTAAAAATTGAACATTCTTATTTGAGTCATCCACGTATACGAACAATGACACCGTTGTAAGATCGCCACACGATTGGTCAACATAGGAAAGGCGTTGAATGATCACGCACCTTAAACCCACAATGTAGCAAGCTTTTTGTTGTGTGGTTAGAGTTGTTTTGAGATACGTAGGACCAAGCGCATGCAAGATCACAAAGGCATCGAACCACAATTTCTTGGAGTTGGAGTAATGTTCTTTGTTCATAGAATTCTTAAAGCCTCAAGTTATATCCTAAACATATAATAGGTATCGATGCAATTTTTCTTTTGACTTGCCTTCCCCGCGTATTACTTATCGTGGAACCGGATTAAGTTCCCGACTGAAGCTACTGTCCTCATCAACTATAAAGGTATCCATGCCATTTTTTCTATTTAGACTTACCTATCATGAGTCCAGTAGTACTTCTCGTGGAACTGGATTGAGTTCCTTGGAGGATGGACGGAGGAGATGCAACGTCCGATGTGTGTAGATTTAAAAATTTAAACCCATTACTTGGTCGGTGTGGGGTATACTAAAAACTTATACGTAGTGAAACAACGTTTGAGATGAATAATATGGATTCCCGGTTGAGGGTATGAGCTTGTAACCAACCCATCACTGAGGGTACTCTCCTTGGTTTGGGTGGTAATAAGATATATCCATGGGTTTGAGATGAGATTGTTATAGGGTGGAGAATAGTTGGAAACATGGTGATCGATCTTGGAGGTTGTAGGAATTTGCGACATATAAATGTGCGGATTTGCTGAGAAAGGACGTTCCTGTTGGGTTCTCGTTATTGGAGGATTAAGAGTGGTTGTGAGAATTAGATGGGAGCTTTGAGGAAGACAAAATGGTTTGAAGGAGAGGGGTATAAGGAGGGAGATAGTGTAGAAGATTAGAAGGGAGGAGAGTGTAGGAGATGAAGGGACATTTATAGATGAAAACAAAACTAGCCGTTAATCTAGACGTACAAAAGTGTCTAAAAAACATATAGCGTTCTTATAGCAGTGAGTAAACTTGGTACAACAAGTTCATTCTTCGAATAGAGCTATTAATATGGCGCTGAGTAAACTTCTACAACAAGTTTAAAAAAAGTATATAACCGTTAAATATAGCGTTTGCGTAACTTGAACAAACAAGGTGCCATGATTCGAATATAGCCGTTACTATGCCGTTTGAGTAACTTGTACAACAAGTTTCAAAATAAATTATAGCCGTTAATATAGCCGTGAGTAACTTGTACAACAAGTTTCCAAGACAAAAATATAGCCGTTAATATAGCCGTTGAGTAAATGGTATAACAAGTTTCCAAAATATTACTTTTCCCCCAAAAATATACATATTAATATTCCGAATAAAACATAGTTTAAACAATTTTAATACCAAACTATTTAAACAAAAGAAAATAAAAGTTCTAAATAAAAACATAGCCTAACTGGGACGACCTCTCGGTTTGGCTGGGGCGCTGCCACCCGTGCGCGAGACTCTTCGTCATAGGGACATTGACAACCAAGCTCTGCTTGGTAGTAAAATTGACATATCAGCTAGTTTATTGGATGTTCTCTCGGATGACCTTGTGCCCGGCTGCTCCCTCCTTAAATCCGTATGATGTCATTAGGCATCTAGAGTTGCAGATGACGCCTGTACCATAATCTTGGTTTTGATGCCACAAATCATCTGTACTATAACGTAGGTGGACCGGTATGGTACCCTGCATCACGGGATCGGTATCAGTCTTACGTTGATCGTTCGGTCCTGCCACAGCCCAGGAAACCATCCCATTAACGTGGATCGCAGATCTCCTGAAACACCACAATCTTGCACTATGAAGACTTAGCTAAACTCGCCGTTAGGTGGCAAGATCCAAACGGGGCCTTAATAGATCAACCGACGACAAATATTGCCGGTACTCTTTACTAAATTCAACCAGATAAAACGAAAAACAGATTGGATGAAGGAGATGCCAATATGTCATGTAATCTAAGTCGGGAAGAATAAGAAATCGCGACCATCGTAGAAGTCAACAGCCTTCAGACCTGATATAACTCGATCTACCTGAGATTCACCTAATATCTGAGGCGGGGGTCATAGGGCACACTATCAGCACGGACATCTGACGCATACACCGGCTCTAATATCAAGCGTACCATGGGCCGTTTAGGGGACTGACACCAATAGAAAACTCTGGATGCTCAGCGTTGACGCAACTCTTAACTTTGGATGTTTCAATTTCGTAGATCTTGGGTGCCATGGTTGCAACTATGTGGTTTGTCCTTCCATTCTATATATCTCTGATACAAAAACAAAAGATGATGGATTTCTACAGACCCCGGTTATCGCCCTTGATCTCTCCACCCAGAAATATGAGGATAAATATGGTTTAAAGTTCGTTACCTGCAAACTAAGATACATTCTAAACCGACAGTACCGAAGACCCAGACTCCAAACAACATAGAATCTGGAGACGATGTCTTCACCTTCCCGGGCCTCAGACTGAACTCATCAAGCCCCGATAAAAAGCCGCCATAATCGGTATACCCAGTCAGAAACCCAACACACAAGAATATTTGTAGTCTGTCAAGGCTACAGGATTAAAAACGCACGAAGGGATTGTGGCACCATTGAGAAAGAAGAGATTTACCCATCATTAGGCATACAATGCCCGTGCATACACGATATCCATTCTGTGTCGTAACTGTAAGATTTGGATTCAAAGGCTTTTGCCAGTTTTAAATAGGTAGAGTGATATTACCGTACCTCAGTCACAGCTTGTGATTCCGAGGGAACATATTTCTACGTCCTCTAACTGGGAGTACTCTCGCCGTATGGGGTTCGTGACCCTACCAAAAGATTATTGCCCGTTTAGCAGACGAAGTCTAACAGTGTGAAGCCCGTTTCCCTCATGGAAGTGAAATGTATGGGGGGAAGGCCCCCACCTTCCCACGGGGGAGGGGGGTTTTTTTTTTTTTTTTTCTCTTTTTCTTTGGGGGGGGGGGGGGGGGGGAGATGACTGAGGCGGTTATCGAGTTTCTCGCATTAATCGAGCAACAAACCTGCACAAAACCATATCGTGCCAAATTCTTCAACGTCGGGTACACCGGCAATCCACATCGGTACCTTAAGCCCTTACCAATGATCCCATACCCATTATAATTCACCCGGTTTGAAAAAGAACACCACACAACTACATTAACGTTTAGAAGTCGATTCGGGCATTTCATCGGGACCACATTGTAACTACGTTAATAACATATGAAATTTACCTAAAACTTATCGCTATTTTCTCTGATCCAGCAAAAAATGGACCCAGCCGTCCGGGAGTATATTTAAGCGAGTTCAAACCATTCGTACGATGGGGTGGATCGTTGTCCGGACGCAATTGTAACGGCCAATTATTTGGTGATATCGGCGTCCCTCCTTCGTTTTTACTTCCGCGTTAGAGTTACGTGTAGTTTTGGAAGCATTTTTCCGGTCGCGAATTGCTAACCTGACATTCTAAGTGAAACGGAAGAACTAGGTTGGGGAAACTTGTGGAGTAAGTGGGGTATGCCAAGTTAATGTCTGGATATGCTAATATGTTGGATATGCCTTAATTGCCAATGCCAAGAATAAGCCTAAAAGACTGGAAACCAAAATAAGCCTAAAAACCAGGGTGATAAGCGTGGCTCATTTTTTTTTTTTTAAAAACGACGTGGGCATTTTCCAGTTGGTTTAACTCTCGCGCATTTAGACTGCGGGAGAATGGATGGCTGAGATGTAAGCGTGGGTGGATCTGGGACGTCATTTCATGTGGGCAGTTCAGAAGTGCGCAGGGTAAATTCACCTTGAGGGATTTCAAACTGCTGTTGGGGTGGATTGAGGTAGATGGCTTAACCTTCAAATTTATCCAATCCGCCCTTCTTGCTGTTTGTGGATGCCTAACCGGTAACTTGGACTTCATGACAAATGTTTAACATGAGGGCGTAAATGGTTGTGAACGAAAAATTGGTATCCAGTCAAGGTTTGGTCAACGCGGGTCAAGCTATTTTGGGGGCCATCCTCAAAATTTAGACCAACGGTGGGGGGCAAGTACGATTCGTTGGGATAATGGGGGGCAACAAGAGAAAATTTTCCATACAATATATCACACATAAGCATAGTGGCAGGATGGCACCAAAATCTTGATCGCACTTTATAAAAAATGTTGGAGATTGCCCGATCGATGGTGGCATTTTAGTATGGAGAGATTCATGTTATTAGTGTAGTGGTTCCTTTCACTTAGACTTGTTACCACACAGTGGTCAGTAGGTCCCTAATTCAAGGTTTTCCCCGTTCTCTTCTAATGGAAACTGCGTAAATAAACATTACCTTTGGGGCGATTTATATGACAGACCAGGGAAGCAAATGGGGGTGCACAACCATCATATTCATAACAGAGATTTGTAAGCATACAGGGAGCATTAACCAATAGGGCTGGTACTCAGGTCGGTTCGCTGGCCTGGGTTCAGACTATCCCTGAATCCGACCCGAACTTGCCGGGTTAATAAATTATAAATTGGACTAAACTGACAGGTGCATAAACCCGAACCGAACTGAACGGGTGGTCGGTGTCGGGAAGGGGGGGGTACTGAGTGCGGTTTGTTCATTTTTTGTCAGATGCATTACAAAACACACATATTGAGGCAAGCCCAACAGACCAAATGCAACCATTACAGTTATCACCAACAAAAAACCCAAGAGGCACACCAACACCCAACACCACCATCATATACAAAGTCACCCTCACCAATCACATACAATACACACCACACCATCACAGTTATCAATTATTTTTGTTTCTACTATACAAAATATACCCTCCCATTAAGTTACATATTACCTTACAAAGGCAAACCAACACCATCACATATAAATTATAAATACTTCAAGACAAAACAGCTAAAAAAATCAAAGAGAAACACAAATCAGGCATCCATGATGTAGAGATCTTGACGGTGTTAAGCCCCATTCTGGTGATTAGAAGCTCGTTTGCGCAGAAGCTCCATGCACAATAGATCTGCATTTGCGAAGAAGCTCGGTTGCGATCCAATTTGTGAGGAAGCTTGGTTTCAAAGGAGCCATCAACATCAGTTGTTTACACTTCATCTTTGGACATATTATTACTAGTAAGGGGGAGGGAGAAGGAGGAGAGAGCGAGGAGGAGTGGGGTTTCGAAGAGAAGCTTAACTGTGAGGTTTGTCAACAGATATGAGAAGGCTAGAGGGACTTAAGAATTTGAAGAAGAAGGGCAACACCTGTTTGAGGATACTCAACATTAGTCTTGTGGTTTGCTACAGCAAGATTTGAGAAAGGGGGGAGGGGAGAGAGGAAAAAAAGAGGGGCTTGAGGTTTGTCAAGAGATCTGAGAAAGAGGAGGGAGAGAGAGAGAGAGAGCAGGGGTGGGTTAATGTGGAGACTAAAGAATGTAAAGAGTAAGGAACAACAAAGTTTGGTTCGGGTTTAACCGGAACCAGACTGAAAATTAAACCGACCCGATCAGGATCCTGGTTATATTATAAATGAAACCGACCCGGGTTGCTTCAAACCCAGTCCAAACCGTTAGGGTCGGGATCGGTCGGGTCGGTTTCCCGGTAGGGGGGGGTTTTTTTTTTTTTTTCGTGTACATCCCTAATAACCACTCATACTATATACTGATTTTTAACCATTAACAAGGGGATGTGGTCTGGGCAACATTATTGAACTCTAAACTTCAAAACGAGCTCATGATTATGTTGCAAAAACCATAGGTGTTACCAAACAAATAAATTGAATGAAAAAAGAAAAAAGATATTTATTACTATAATGCTAGCACTCAAATAATTCGGCAGACATGTCGAGAGTAGTAAAAATCACAAATTTTGGTTCATAAGCATGAGTAGGGGTACTACAGTAACTAAATACGTGTAGTGCGGCACGGCACGCTATTTTGGCTTTACAAAACTTAATTTTGCATGCCACGAGTTTTAAAGGTCGGCGGTCTCCCCACGGCTTGGGGTTACTGTATATATACTCATACCTTTTGCTAAAAAGAAAACAAAAGAATTGTCCTATGTTTTCTCTACATAGTATGTTTAGCCGAGATTTTCTCAATAGTTTTCTTTCTTATTGTCTTACGGTTTGTTTGCGCTATGGTTGTATGTGTTGTGTCTCAAATTGATACTTGTGTTGCCATTCCACAAGAATTTCTGGAGGGCATATTTAAAGCGTTAGGAATTCACACGGTGGAAAATAGAAGTAAATCAAATGAAAACTTTAGTCAAACCACTAACACTAGCTTTTCCATCATGAACATGCTGTAAGCTCTTTTGGGACATGTAAGTCAAATCAAGGTGTTTTCCTCCGTTTATATTTTAAGTCTTGCTTTTGACATCAAGTACTACTTTCAGGCATGGAAGTGTTTTTGGGGCTGAAGACAATGGTGCAAGGGAAAATTGATCCGGGATTAGCGGAATACATTTTTCCGAAGAGTTTTGAGCGCATTCATGTGGGATTGTTGTGAGTACAGGAGTCACATAACAGACCCAAAGTTAGCTGTTAATTTTTTCAATGCTTACTAGTTAAAGTTCAAAGCGTCCTACGCCGAAGCATCCCTGCATTTACCGAAATATCGCATGTACCGAAAAACGCTCAACGACAATGTTTGTGAGTCGCTTCATACAAAGT
>JACGCM010001626.1:0-47842 GCA_014058105.1 Kingdonia uniflora | reverse complement strand
AGAAGCTCAAAGCTTCTCTGCAATTCTATCTCTCTCTGTGATTCATGAGAGAATGGGAACGATGGGTCTTAGCGCCTGTTTTGGATGTAAGAACATCTCCAACAGTGCCTGGAGCTGGTGCTTAAGCCACACTCTAGGGGTCAGCTTTTACTGGTGCTTTTTTCATGCCATTTTCAAGCACTGAGCTCCTCTTCCTCCACAAGGGAGCCGGAGCTCGGATATCGGCGCATAACGTTAATTGTCTCTCTTATATTTCAAGTCAAGATACGCCTGACTGTTTTATGCGCATCTAACCAACGCAATTTTATAGAGAACATGGGAGCCAGACAAGAGGCGCATAAAGATTAGGACCTGATTCAGCATTCTCGGGCTCGAAAAGCTAGTGCTAGGAAATCGCTACTGAATTTCAAGCTCCCAGATAGTGCAAAACTAGTGCGCTACTTTTTTAGATTAAGTGTAGATAGACGTGAAGGTAAAAGTATGATAAAGAGCAAAACTGGTTAGCATACTAACAAAATTACATGCGTTGAGGTACAGAAACAACTCCAGATGATAAAGTCTCTGTTAAACAATAGTCTAGTTACAGCAAATCCTAGAATTCCAGAGGCACAAAATTTGTAGACGGGCACAAGGAGAAGATCAGTACTACGTTGTCCCTGATAATTCAACTGCCGAAACTCCCGAGTTTGCAAGACTGAAGTCAGACTCAAGCTCAAAACTTCGCACATGTAGGGGCATTTCAAGTGAGCTATAGTTCCTAGAATGGAAGGCCCGTGGTAGCTGAAATTTGGGAAGTTCCAAATAGAAAAGATTCACAATATAGCAACAAAAAAAACATGCAAGATTCTTTGCTTTGAAGCAAAAAAGAGAGTTATCATCATAAGTCGTGTTTTGGTGACTGCACTTCATCAGTCTTCTTAGGGAGAAAAACCAAGATAATAGCTTCGACGACTTACTCGCAGTAACAGGAGAGCTAGACACTGGTTGCTCGAGTTTTATGTTGCAGATAGAATCATAGTTCTGCCCCATATGAGGATTCACAATTTTTTCCTGCGGAATGTACAAAAGTTTTTTTGGATTAGAGACAGGTTACAAAAGAATTTGAAGTGACAAAAAAGCTTCATTATATGTTCGTCAATCATGGACATATCGGCGGTGTGTACCAGTTACATATAGTGATAAGAATTGCCATATTCATTAATATGTTCTGGGAATGATGTTATATCGAAAAATCAGACTGTACGGTGTGACATATTCATTTATATGTTCTGGGTAGGGGTGAGCAAAAAACCAAAGAAAGTGAAAAACCGAACCAATCTGAACTGAACATTTTGGGGCTTTGGTTTCGGTTTCTCCATAAGAGGAACCGACAAAAACCGAACCGAACCGAGAATAAACACTATTAGTAAAGAAAACTCTACATGTAGCTTAGCCCTTCATTACTCTATATATTTCTAATGTATTAACATGCCAAAATGTAGTATTATCCAGTTAATGTTCGACTTAAACAATAAATTTACAAGTTTTGAAGGAATGCAAACCGAGAAACCGAACCAAACCGATCTATTTTTCGGTTCGGTTTCGGTTTCAGTTCCTCTTATTTATTTCGGTTCGGTTTATACTGTGGTCGGTTTCGGTTTTAGTTTTATACCAAAACCGACCCATGCTCACCCCTAGTTCTGGGAATGATGTTATATCGAAAAATCAGATTGTACGGCGTGACATATAACTATCTATGGATCAAATTATTACCGTCTGTGATGCTTGTAAAATCGTATATTAGATACTAATAGGTTTTATACTATACTCCTAATTATGAATTTTAACTACTTTAGTCGTAATTATAATAGAAATCATCATCAGAAAGAAAATTGGAGGTTTGATGAATAGTACCTTAAAAGTTTCAAATGGGCAGAAATCCTTGTTACCGCAACCCTGAACACATAAAAGCAACATCAAAATCTTGGAATTCAAGTACAACTTGAAAGATTAAGATTCAGAATAGTAACATGGGCGTAAGAAGATAAAAGAATCTTCAACTTTCTAACTACAATAAACATATAAATATACAAACTACTTCGGATTCTGACCATTTTTATAAGGTCCAAATTTGATCAAAACCCGACAAAATGATTCTTCAATTGATTAAGATAATCAAGTAGAATATACTAAACTACAGCAAAGGTAAGAGATGGTGAAACTGAAAACACATCTTATAAGCAAAATTACAACTTACCGGCAGCGGAACTGGAACTTCATTGTGCAATACTTGCACAAAATATTTGTTCAAATTATTAGCTGGGCAGCTGTACAAACCAACATATTGTTCCCTGCAAAAGGGGCCACGGTGCTTACCCTCCAATTTCTTTTCTGCGGGGGCTTTGGAGGTAATTCCAAAGGCTGCTCACTTTGTATCCGCTCAAATTCTACACAATCAGCAAATAAAATCTATTACTAAAGCAAAGGTAAAAATAAACCTACAAGTCAGATCAATTTCTCTCAAATAAAATACATGCTAGTATCATGATTTATATAACTCACCAGTTCCTTCACTTTCGCGAAAGAGACCAAGAAGACATGAAAATGGTACAACTGTCTCCGCGTGAGCAAACCGAAGTCTTGCCTTTTCGTAAGTTCCTGGAGTTTGGTATTCTGGAAGAATATAATGTAAAGTTATGAAGCAGAACAATAATAAGTTAGAATAAATAAACGTTATATTTTCTGCCAAAACTTATACTTCGTATCCTGATTAAGAAACTCTATTTCACCCTACTTTGACAAGTTTCTATTGTTTCTTACCTATAACTCCCTAATGAGATATTTACTGTTATTTTATCTTTTGTTAAATAAACGCAGTTATAAGTAATATAGGCCCATTTCGATCTCTCTATCCTCACTACTTTCTTTTGAACTTTCTTTGAAGCTATTTAGGTATGTCAAACTATTTATATTACCTTCTTTAGCCTTAATAGCTTGCTCCATGGACTGAACAACATCTTGAAGCAAAGGTATTCCCATGCGATAGTTAATGGATTTACCATAACCCTTTAATATAATGCCTCCACATCATCTGCCCACTCCAACAGAGAAATCTAAACAATGTGTACAATCATCTCAGCGTTAGTGTGTTATTTGAATAGTAGGAAACAACGCACAAAACAGCATATCTTGCAAGTATCATAACTACAGTAATACTTTCCAAGACAAATATAGAATATGTAAAACTCGTAAAGGGGGGCAACAATTGACACAAATGAAAACAGTATTCAGCATCTTATGGCCATCAAATAACTTCATTAAAGCATATCATTGAGGCCATTTTTCACATAGATGTTCACTTGGCCAGGAAGAAATTAAGAGACATTCAAATGATCAAAATGCCATTGGAAGAACAAAACTTCATCCCTAAGTCAAATATTGAAGCCCAAATGACCTAAATGAACAAAAAAGTAAGCACAAAACTTAAATTCTATTATCAATTTTTTAACTAACTAAAGCCTAGTGTGTGCTTGTACATTCGGACCCCTTAACTTTTGTATCTCTTAATGTTTACTGAAAAAATATCTTTCTTTCCATAAAGATAAAGAAATGTGAGAAAAAAGCAGACGGCGAAATACTTGTGCAAATGTCCTGACAAAAAGACTGTCGCACATCTAGTATGATTGTCGATTAATGATTTGGTTAGATGAAATAGTGGACACCAGCAACATAATTAGAAATAATAGATGCAGGTTATGGCGCTGGGTCGAGAATGGAAGGAAGAGTTTTTGTAGCCAAAACATAAAATCATTTCTGGATGAAGACAAGTAAACTAACTAATGCAGGAACAACTTATGCAAATGTATAATAGAAGAAAACAATTTAAGATCATTTAAGGATGTCATTACTAAAATTCATAAACAAGATAAAAGAAAGCACACAAATATTCTACTGACATCTTTACCTATATTTTGAAACCAGCATACCTCATCAGGAGTAAAAAGTCCACAAGCTTGATTTGTTATGTCCAGTAAAGATGCTTCCTGACAATAAACAAAGAAAGAGATTGGCTGTTTGATTGAAATGACAACCGGCTTTAAGAACTACAACAACTGATTTGTGGCCCGTAAGATACAAGAGATGTTCCGATGAAAACGTAAGGTGTTAGATAGATAGCAAACCTCCTTGCATAGAAACCAAAGTGAAGCAGTATCCTGTCTTGTGAAATTGAGGCCCCACCGTCTTACCAATGAGGAGGAGACTTCATCCAAAACAGGTTCCTTAATTTGATTAACAGCTGGCTCCTGCTTTTTTTATAATCCTAATAATGCAAATAAAATTAAAATTAAGTACTTGAAGCCAGAACATACAAAAGAATATATGAAAAAGAAAAGGCATTGCAGATCTTTATGACAAAAAAGTCGGATTTACATATTTGTACACCATTTAATGTAGACTAGACAATATCTCGTGCAATGAACATATAGTTCCAAGAAAGATATGCAAGACAAATTTAAATAGTCTACACTGGACTTTCTGGTATTCTACTATGATTTTTCAAAAGTATTGGCGATCTCACTCAGTTTTTTACAATCACATCTTCATTGTTTGAAAATTCTACCAGGTCAACAGGATTTATTGCATACCTTGTAATTTCCACAAGTATCATGAAATCTCAGCAGCGTATCACGTGCACGACTCTCGCTAATCACAGCAAAAGCACGATGTTGTCCCGATCCAAGATTTCCTTTCCCTTTAAACAGCCCCATGCCAAATGCCACAGCACTAGCCGACGCCCGGGGAACCTGAGATCAAACAAGAAACTTATATGAGTTTTATGGTCATCATTGGAAAGATTACATGACAAAAGTTAGCGCCACCAATATAGGTAGTGGTGCAAACAGTAAGAAATCCATTTCTATAATACAGAAGATTATTTTAGCTTACATAAGTTGTGAAGTAATCAGAAGGCACGTTTCAAATACACTATTTTTCTATTACATATGCTTCCTGTTGAAGAATGTAAGTGAAAAGGGTGTGTTAAGTAACAACCGGGTTTTCTGCATTAATGCAGTCTGATCCATTATTATTTTAGCATATCTATGAGCATCTCCAGGTAAATTAAAAGTGCTACAAACTTACAAAGTAAATAATAATTGATACAATAGCCTGCTACATATCGGTGCGACCATTCAGCTATTTCCTCCCCCATTACGGCATCCGACTGTTTTTCTGCTTTTATGTTAGAAAGCCATTTTTTACAAATAAGCTTATGATCAGTAGGTAAATCACTATGGCTGCTATTTGAGTAGGGCTATATAATCTTATGCTTAAGTATACTATTGTATACTCCCTTGCAGAGGAAAATTTGATAAATTTATCACATCTCCCTTCATATGTTTCTTATTCTATCCTTCTTTTGATTTCAACATTCAGTAAGTAGTACTTGATACATTAACTTAGGCGTCAATAATATGACATAGCTATACTGACTCAAACTGCATGTCTTTCCATCTTTCTTCAATAGTATTTTAATCTAACGTCAATGAATTACATGCTACAATGACATGGACTATAAATGATACAGAAGTATTGCGATGAAATATGCAACAAAAAGTTTCATGGCCTAACAAGCAAATAGAAAACAAGAGATGTGTCTAACCTGGGTTGCTATAATTGTGTATATATCTGGGTGATATTCCTCGTCAAACAGATTAGGAACCTTTCTCTTACTCTTAACCCGAGATTATACACTCATCCTCTCCTTTGCTAATCAACTCTCCACCCGTTTGCTTCCCTTTCCAAGAAGATTTCCATCCCCATATCCACGCAGGAATCTTCTCCATAGACACATTTCCTTTTTCCTCCCCCTGTTTGGCCTCACTCAGAAGAACTTCCAACCTATCAGCTAACCCTTCCAACTCTTTAATACGTTTCTTCGTAGGAGCACGAGTTCCATGCCTTGCCTGTTTGTCAAACACAAGCAAATCTAAGTAATAAGATCAACAATAGACGTCAAATAAAGTTCAAACTCCACTTGAAAGACGCAATTACCAGAAGATTTATATGAATTGGAGTACATTCCTCCGGTATAGTAGATGGCACAAAACCATTGTGCGCAATCACCTTTCCAGCACCATAACTGCATTAAACCAGAATGTATCAACTCATGAATTCGTGTAATTTTTGATAATTTAGGTTGATAAAAACATGATTTATTTACATCCAAACAGAACTCTAGTAATAGCATACATATTATCAAATTAGATGATCAATTTATTTTAGATTTTTATCAAAATTGAGAGAGAGAGAGAGAGAGAGAGAGAGAGACCTGGAAACAGTGGAGAGATGTTGACGAACATCGAAGCTCTCTTCAGAGTATGATGGTGATAACAGTGAGACCAAAAGTATCAACATCGCAACAAGAACAGCCATGCCTCTCTCTCTCTCTCCTTCCTTCTTTGTTTTGGGAAAGTGAAGTGGGAAAAACCGTTTAAAATAAACCAATATATCGGACTCCATTACGTAAAAGAAATAATAATTTGCTAATGCGGGTCCACGTGAAGTTTAAGTGATCCAATGGAGTCTGCCGCGTGGTGGTATAGACACTGTTGTTTCTGTGGGGAAAGAGATTTGGATGGGAATCAATGGTGAAGACTGATGGAAGCTACTTAATTATATTAAGTACGAGATTCGAAGATTTATTGAGAGGAGGTGTTTATGGTATGTTGTCCCGGTGACGGAGCTGTCCCACTATATGAATGCCACGTATCCTTTTTATATTTTTTAATTTTGGTCTTGGGAGAAGAAGTCAAATGATACGGCATATTGTTAGAAATGACAAATGTTATGGCATTTTTTCTCAAGTGTGTGGTATTTAGGCGACACTAGGTTAATTGACTCTGGGATACTTTAATTTCAGCTGGCAATATGGTGGAAAATTTGCAGACTTGCCGGTCCGAGCAAACAAATATACAGGGGTGCCGAGGATTATACCGATGAATTATGGGCGCTTTTTTTTATTAACGCCCGTTCGGTGCTTCCCGCAAACCAAGCAACTACAAGTTATTAAAAATGTAAACTTGTAGATTAGGCGTGTGTGATTTTAGCGTGCACACCCATCTTATTGATGTCCGCCTCTGCGATAGGCGCGTAATATAAATTTAGACTTGAATCTATAGTGTGTGAGAACTCTCGCTCAACGACTGTGTCGTTTAACAAAGACGGAAAATTATTTTCTGTTTTCTGTCGTTAAAAAATTGCAGTTTTACCCGCGAAAAATAGGCGACTTAAAGTCGGAGTTTCAAACCAACAAAACACAAATTGTCACTCTCAACCTCACTCCAAGACCTCGAATGGAGGTCGTACTTCGACTCATTTCACTACCCTTTTAACATATCTTTGGTTCCTCTTAGTTCAGGGCATTGGGGTGGATTGATCGAGGGCGGATTCTAGTGTGTCATGATATGGTGGGAGGGTATGTCAATGACAAGTGGGTTCAAGGAGGGACTAATGAAGAGGAGTATGCGATTTGGCATTGATATTTAACGCAAAAGAAAGATTTCACTACCGAAAGTAGTTTGAACCAACCCAACAATTGGGGACAACAACAACAATTAGTTCCACCTAATTGGGTTCAATCTTTCCAATTCACTCATCCCTCAACCTCAATTATCTTAATCACAACCCTTTCAATTATTTAACCCGCCCAACAATTGGGTACAACCCTTTCAACCGTTCATAGCACCCAATAATTGGGGACAACCATCTCAATTTGTCAATTCCAACATCATTCTCCATTAACCAATCCCTCATAATCTCAATCATCTCAATCACAAGTATCTCAATCGGTTGACTTATCTCAATTCGAAGACGCTAGGGTTGTTAATGGACTAAAATTTGAAATATGCATCTCGGCATTAAGGGGTAAATTTTGCAAAGACAAATATATAATGACAGGCGATAACAAGCATGTGGAGTTAGTAGTATGTCTTATGTAAATGCACAATAAAAAAAACTGTAAATGCTAAAACATAAATTTGCCAGGTACTTCAATTACAAAGAAACAAGTAATTACTCTTTATATGTCTTCAACTGCCATTAACAACTTATGCCAAATTAACAATGGTTAATTTTGTATTACATTTCTATAAACTTCGAGCTGATTTTGATTTGAGAAATTAAGCTTAACATAATTTCAGTTTTCATTACTCTCGCAACCAGTAACCGAAGTTTCCGTCAATGTCACTTGCGTTAGTAGTTGATGGCTGGGATTAGATCCTACATGACATATAGCTAACTGCAGGGTTTTTTTTGCCGTCAAGCCTTGGCTGTTTCACTATGATAACTGCTCCAGTTAGCTTATTGCCATTCGTCATTTTTATTTGTGCACATATAGTGGAATAGTGTGAGACCAATTTTATTTGTATACGTGAAGTGGAATAGGCTATGTGCGTGTGAGAGAGAGAGATAGACTATAAGTTCAACGATCTCACTCATGCTTGTTACATAAGACATACTACTAACTTCATCTATTATATGCTTCTTTACAATCTTCATTTTATTCGGTCTTTTACCTGATTTAGTAATGCACAACTTCTTCACATTCTAAGCATATATTTACGGATGATATAGTTTATTGGACTGATTTTCAGGCAATCATAGTGAGATAGAGCTCTTTTTTGAAGGATTAGCAGTGAAATAATGTGACCTGATTTTGCAAGCATGTAAGCACTTATAACTTGTATTTAAAAATATCATTTATAATAGTACGTTTTACATGTAGGCATTGATTAATATTTTGGTACTAATACTTTTGTTTCATGTTGGCAGTAATAATTATCCTCTTGCTCTATGTTGTCGATTAATGGGGGTTATTATGTTTTATTAATGTAGTTATATTTTGTGGTTAGTAGGAGTTTGTAAGAATTAATGTAAACAAGAAATTGTGAAACTTTAAATATTATTGTAGTTATTATAGATCTTTATGCCTGTAATTAAATTTGTTATGTTTTATCTAAATATTATACAATTTTGTATCATAATTGCAGTTTTATTCATAATTGTGATTTAGGGTTTTATTTTCAGTTTGGTTCAGTTCGGTTTTAAGTATATTTTGTGGTTTGGTTTGGTTTCAGTTTAACATTTGACGGGTGCGGTTCGGTTTTAAGTATATTTTGTAGTTTGGTCTCGGTTTAGTAATTTGGAAACCGATAATTGCGGTTTTGGGTTTTGGCAAACCAGTGCTCACCTGGCATACTCCTTTGTTTTGTCATCATTAATTTTTTCTTCATCCCACTCCGATAAACGTTCTCCGGCGCCTAAAATTTCATCCACCCAATAAATCGTACATCTCATTAAACTTGAATAAACATAATCAAATATAACGCAAGCTATGTTCGCCAAACTTGCACCAAATCTAATGCAAATGCATCTCTTTGTTAAAATGTTAGAATGGGTAAAAGTTGTAATTTCTCCTACTTCTCTCACGAATCACACTCTCCCCTTCGATCTTATCCTCCTAATCGAAGAAAATCAAACCCTAAAAGGAAGTCCAGGGAATCACACATAATTACTCAAATCAACGTTTTATTTCACTTAAATTGTTGCTTGTTTCGTTTGATGTCGAGTTTTCAAGGTTTGATTTTGACCTAAATGAGTGGTTTTGAAGGTTTTGATGGCCTGAATTTGTAATATTCATGGGTAAATATCGGGTTGATTTTGATTGGAAAAATGCCAATTTTACCTTAAAATAATTTGATAGAGATTCAGGAAATTTGAGGATGCCCATTAGTTTCTCAAGCTTAGTTCATAAGTATTGAACAAAACAATGCTTAATAACTATGAGTAAATTCTCAAATTAAAACTCTGTATTTGAAGATGTCCATATGAAAATTGTTTTATTTGAAATTAGATTATTACTAAATAAATTTGACGCTGGTTTTAGCCATCAATATGCAATAGTACACGTGAGCTGCTTTACCATAAAATGACTATGCTCCTTTACCGATTTACCCTAAAGAAATTTGTAGTAGAATGTTGAACTTGATGATGAGTTAGATGACCAAAAGCATTGAATCATTGATCTATTCTTAGTTCTCAATAACTCACGAAGCTAATACTACATATCGTGTGAAAAAGTATAGAGAAAAGTAGTCTTTTTACAGAAGTTCAAACAGTTTTTTGCATCTTAGAGTTCTTATTGTTCATCACTCATCTCTTTAGGGGAATATCGGAATTCTACAATTAGTTACTACATTATGAACCATGAGACTCTATCACACTTCGAAGATTTTTTTTTATGAAACAGACTATCCATAACAACTGTTGCTGCCGTCCTGGCTTATTTGTTTCTTGTCCTTAGCAATGAAGTGGAGCAAAAGGAGCATAACTCGTAGGTTTCAGAATGCTAAGTTGGGGCTAGATGGAGAAAAAGTTCGACAAACTCTTGGATAGATATGGGATTAGAGCTTAGTCCAAATTGAAGGAGAAATTTGAGAAGTTGTATTGTTGATAGATGCTACATTCACGATGAGGTGATCATACACTACCTAACATGTAGGCAGATTATGGGTTGTGTAATATTGTGTAGCAGTTTTGCCATTGTTGTAGTTTGGTTCAGCTAACAACATTAAAGGCATCATCTCAGTGACATTTTTTAATTTGTGGGTTTTGACATCATGTTTTTATTCTACTGCCCCTCTCCAAGTACTGTAATTTGGTGTTACTGTTGATGCTTCTCTTGTGATGTATCAATATGTATTAGAACAACTTTATACGCTTTATCAATGACACTTGAACCTTATTTGCTAAATGCCTGCTCGTTGAGATTTGTTATAGTTATCTTGATAATTAATATTACCCATGGGTTTGTAACCTGATATATTTGTTATGCGCATAATTTTTGTACCAAAACAAATTTGGACGTGGTTGGTGCTCAAGAATATGGCTTCTAAAACTTGTGTTTTGGAGTACTTCATTTTAAATAAGTGGCATATAAGGCATATTGGGTGAGGACTACGTCTTTGTAAGCAGGTTCTCCATTGTCCGTGGGTCCCCCACCGCTTAGTGGTATACTAGTATAGTATATTATATAGTCCATAAGAAAACTTGGATTTGTCGAAATAATCATATGGAGGTCTTCTTTCGGATAGATATTGGAGGTGAAAAGGAGTTGCTGACGTCAGTCCAAATTTTGAACTGACTTAAATACTCTTCTGCTTTAAAGTTTAAAAGTTTCTCTCGAGGGTAAAATTGTAATTTTCTTTTGTTTTGATTTCCTCTCTTGATCTCTCCAATCTCGCTCTCTTTTCTCCTCTCCTCTCTCTATTACAAGCATGATTTCTCCAATTTCTCAGTCTGTGATCTCTCTTCATGATTCTCTCCAATTTTTCCAATATTATTGGTAGTGGAGGAGGGCTTGGGTCTTCTAATCGGTTTGGGGGGTGATCTGATAGGTGGAGGAAGTTTTTAGGGCTTTTGGTTTGTTGTTATTGTTGTTTGTACTGGTTTCAAAGAAGGATTCAATTGAATTGGGGTTGGGGTTTTTGGTTTGTTTGTATTTTCAACAATCGAAGAAACCCCAAAAATGAATCGAGCAAAGGGTATCATGGGGTCTTTGAGACTCGTCAATTTTTTTTTCTAATTACATTTTTTACCTTTATCAAAGGCTATTTTCAAAGGTATTTTACTGCTCCTTTTTGATATAATTAGATTATGAGTATAATTTTGTTGCGTAGCTTGTGTTCCAAAAATCGCAGACGTATATTATACGCCCCATGGAAGTGAACAGATCGTCAGAAAATTGGCCATGAAAATGGCAAAAAACCACGATGAATCTATCAAAATTTTAACGATACCTTACCTAAGGATGACGTCATCCTAAGGTTTCAAGCTTGCTGACGTAATCCCCTAGAGTTGATAACGTCATCAGACTATGATGGGACCCACAGTTGATGTGTCTCTCCAGGGTTGGCTGAGCTGGTGGTTCCCACGTGTTGACGACATACCCCAGTAGTTGACGTGGCAATGGGAGGTCCCACAAGTGATGGCGTGTCATGGTGACGTATCAGCACGTGATAATTATGACGTGACACATGAGGTCCACGTGTTGACGTGTCATCGAGGGTCCTACAGCTGTTGATGTGGCATTGGGGGGTCCCACCTGCTGACGTGGCAAAGAGAGAAGTTGTCTCATGATCTTATATTATTGAGGTGCATGGCTTGAATACCCAATGCGGGACTATATATCTCCTGAAGACATTATGCAAAAACACATTTTAGAGGTAAGAGAAACAAATTGGGAAAGCTATCGGCCTATATTGATTCTAAAGCATAGGCCGCTAGACACTCCCATATCACCCAGTGAGACATGAAGCGCATTACCTTGGGTTGTTTTGTTAGAATTTGGGCTTTGAACTTGCGTTGCTTTCTGGCTTTGTACCACTTTGGTCTTTGGGCCTCACTATTTAGGGAGTTGTTTTTGGGGAACTGGTTATTGCATTTGGCGCATTTTATCTTTAGGTCTAGAGACCCCACTTTTTTGGAATTGGAGTAACTGATAGCATCCTATTTCTACTTGTTGATGCAAATGTTGGAATAAAGTACAATTACTATAATCAATAAAACAAAGATGAAGAAAATCTTACTAACCTCTTATCCTGAATTTAACAAGCTTTAGTGTAGTCTTCCTTTGGATTGGTTGCAGACCTTAATGATCAGATAGTTTTAGTATTATCTATAGGCACTTGATACTTAAACAACCGTCATGTGAAAAAACTACTCGTATCTAAAACTTTATTGCAATTACATAACTGTAATTAAAACAGAATATATACACATATAATAACGGATCCAAATAACTAGGAACAACTTCCACAGGGATAAAAAAATCCTAATGCAGTAATATTGAATAAAATAAAATAATAACTACTCCCACGTAAAATAGTGATCCTCAAATAGACTCCAGTAATCTCATACGCGTAACATGCCCTCTAAAGGCTGGTATCAGAAGTTTCTTAGTAAGCGGATCAACGATTATCTCCAGTATCGACAAATAAGGAATCTCGATAATTTGTTTTCATACTTTATCAATAACAACGTGATACTTAATGTCAATATTCTTGTTATCCATAGTCACATTATCGCTATTAACATACTTGACGACAACCTCATTCTCACAAAATACTCGCAACGGTCTAGAAATCGAATCAACAACCTTCAGCTAAAAAATAAATTGCTTGAGCCATACAACCTGTTGGGAAGCCTCATAACAAGCCGCACACTCTACTTCTATAGTCGAGGAAGCTACAAGAGAACGTTTGATACTTCTCCATGAGATAGCGCCATTTTGATAACGGTCAAAATTTGGTGTATAGTAAGGGTTTAAATCGAGTGTTGTTCACTTCCGAACGGGACTAGAAATAGTTTTGGTTTGTGTTTTAGTAATCAAAGGTTGTAAAACCACAAAAATCAATGATATAGTTTTAATCAAAAATAAAATCTAGGGAAAAGAATCCACCACAAATAATACTAAATGTATAAACTACACATGATTTACCCGTAGTTAGAAATATATTTTTATAACCTCAAGTCAAGCTAGTTCATCTTTTATCGTGTAATTCCCCTTTAAACTACATCAAATACAAAATCTTCAAGTGTGAAAATACGGAATGTGAAAGCGCATAAGCGTTAACTACAAACCGTTAATCTCTTGAAAATTGGGCATTTAGTGTGAATAATATATGAACCTTAAGATTAATAATCTTGGTCTATATCACTTGGACATAAACCAATAATACAACCATAATAATATAGAGATGAACATTCACAATAAACTCATATGGGTAAGTACATATATGCATGAGTCTACATATATAATACATTAATGGCTTCATCCCTCCCTAGAGGAGAGATTTAGCTAGACATAGTAAATAAACTAAAACATAAACATGGAGAATACTTTGACATGAGAAATAAGAGAATGAAAAGAAAAATATAGTTTATTAGATTAAAATGAGACTTACAAACAAGGAAGAAAGCTTCAACTTTGCTCCAACTTCTCCAACAATGCTCTCTTCTTACACTCTACTACAATTCTCTCAAGTTTTGGATCTTTTTATGAGCTCACCATCTCTCCTTTTATAGATGAAGGAGAGGTTTCTTACATTAAATATGAGAGTGTAACCTATTCCATGAATGTACATAAAAATATAACCTCCAAGAGTTATCCTTTAAAATGTAACCTCACCATGTGAGACCCATGTGCTTGACAACTCTACATCATTCTCCAATAGTTCATCTTTTGAGTTATACATCTCAGAATTTGCACATATTTGGTAAATGAGCTCCATGTGACCTGAAATGCAAAAATTAGTTTTATAAGTCATGTTTAATAATAAAATTAAGGATAATAAATATTAAGTCATAGGAAAATGTGGTCATTTTACATGTCCATCACCATATAGTCTGTCGAGAAGCCTCATAACAAGCCACATACTCTACTTCAATAGTCGAGGAAGCTACAAGAGACTATTTGATACTTCTTCAAGAGATAGCTCAATGAGCAAGCATACAAACATAACCAAAAGTAGATTTCTTACCATCTTTGCCCCCTACAAAATCTGAGTCAGAATAGCCCAAAACCATGAGCTCATCCGATCTTTTATAAGCCAATCTGTAATCTCTAGTCCTCTTCAAATAACGAAGAACTATCTTGGCTGCCTGCCAGTGAATAATAGAAGGGTTTTGTTAATACTATCCAAACATCCCAACAACAAAACTGATGTCGGGTCTCATGCATATCATGTCATACATGAGGCTACCAACTACTGAAGCATACTCCTTAGCGATGCCTAAAGAAACTGTCTCGTGCGGCATCGTCTTCCTGAAGATATCCCCCTTGACAACAGAGACTTCACTTGCTTTACAATCCTGCATGCTATACCTCTTCAAAACTTTATTGATATACACCCTGAGATATGCCAAGTATCCCTCTGGTCTTGTCTCGCTCAATCTTGATGTCAAGAACATAACTGGCATCTCCCATATCCTTCATATCAAAATGCTGAGATAAAAAGGTTTTCGTCTTCTGAAGAAACTGGACGTCATTGCTAATGAGTAAAATATCATCAACGTACAAAACCATAAATGTAAACGTCTCCCACTCTGTTTGACGTATATACAACGATCCATTTTGAACTTGACAAAACCATGGTTTGAAACCACCTCATTAAAATGTAGGTACCACTGCTTAGACGCCTGCTTAAGACCACACATAGAGCATTTAAGTTTATAAAATAGTCGAACCTTCCCTTAGGTCTAAAAACCTTTGGGTTGGTGCATATAAATCTCCTCGTTGAGATACCCATTAAGAAAAGTTGTTTTGGCGTCCATCTGATGAAGCTCCAAGTCAAAATGCGTCGTCAGAGCCAAAATAATTCATAATGAATCTTTTTTCAAAACTGGTGAGAAAGTCTTATCAAAGTTAATTCCTGGACGCTATTTGAAACCCTTCGCAACAAGTCTCACTTTAAAATGATCAACCTTCCCTTCAGAATCACGTTTGGCCTTTAATATCTATTTGTCTTAGATCCTTCAGGTAAAAGTGTTAACTCCCATACAGATTTGTGAGACATCGAATCCATCTCCTCCGTCATGGCATTACGCCACTGATTTGCAAAGCTACGAGGATCTCTGAGTAAAGGATATTGGATCCTCAAAATTAAATAAATTTCCTTTAACTGAATAAAAATGATAATCTAAAGAAATAATTGAACGCCTTTCTCTAGAGGATCTCTGAGTAGGAACAAGAGGCTGGGCTGGAGGTGGAACGATAGGAAGCTAGACGGGAGCGGGTGGAGGAAAAATATGAGGAAGAACTGATGCTACGACAGGGTTCAGAATTGGGGCTGGAGCAATAGCTGGGTCTGGAACCATACTCATCACAATATCAATATAAAGTAAACGCAGAAGCATAACCACACTAATCGAAATAGCAGTTGGACTTCGAGTTTCAGAACCCTCTTAAAAAATAACCTTTCTATGAATAGTACTGGTAAAGTGATCTCCCTCCTCTATGAAATGATCCTGAGCACACTCAACAATCTCCATGGGTAGAGAAGGATAATACAATCTTAAACCTTTTGATCTTTTTGGAAAACCAACGAAGAAACAACTAACAGTTCTCTGCAGGACAACCCCAAACATACAAGTAATTAAGACTAGGATTTCTCCCAGTCCATAGATGATAAGCATTAAATGGAATAGAATGAAAAGGAACTCGATTCTTAATATAAATTGAATAATATAAGCACTCTCCCTTCAAATTCACAGGTAAATCAGTATCACATAACATGCTGCGAACCATGTTTTGATAAGTTTGATTACGACATTCATAAATACTATTCTGCTCTAGTGATCCAGAAGTAGTAAGGCTGGCAATTTAACCCACTCTGCTAGATCCCCGCCCCGCCCCGCCCCGCCCTTAATGAAGCGGGTATGGGGGGTTTGGTTTTTATAAAAAAATCATTTATTTATTGGGGAGGGCCTGGTTTTAGGCTTAAATAAATGGGGCTCCATCACCCGACTCAGTTATAAAGGATATGACTTGAAAACCCTTAAGCTAAACCTAATTCTAAAGACATGTTAGTCAAGTCCAACATCATGTCTCCTCTTCTGTCTTCATTTTAACCTCTAACCTCCTGTGTTCTATCATCAGCTTCTTTTTATTTCAACCACGATACTACTTTCTTCACCAGAGTAACTTTCATTTGTCGCTCAAGTCAAGTGAGTGTTTTAATTTTAATGGATCTATGATGAAACTCACATTCTTCTTCTAATAAGATGATTTTGGATTTCTCTTTCTTTCTTTCCTCAGAGATCAAAACAAAGAAGAAAAGAAGTAAAAGAAGAGATCTTTGTTTGAAATGTATCTATTCTCTTTTTTTGAATCAATTGGTATTCGCATCCCTTTTGATTACTACTACTACTTGCTTTTATTAAAAAGATTGTAAATTTTAAGTTTTTAGTTAGAATTCTTTAAACCCCATTTCCCTTTTTTATTCAACTGGTGACTCATTTTATTTCTTACCAATTTTGATTATCTATGTACCAGTATTCATCTTCATCTATGTACTCCATCATTACAATCGGTATGAGACTCAATTCAATTTTAAACCCAAAATAACATTCTTCACCAAACTAACTTTCATTTTTAGTTTTTTTTTTGGAAAATGGCTTTCATCAAACCTCACACCAATCTTTTGATGTCAAATGTTTTCCTTTTCTTGTCTGAATCGCATTCCATCTTTGGTGTATTAATAATACTTGTATTTCTTTAGAGTCTTGTAAGACTTAGATTCTGTTGACAACATTAAATAATACTGTATCAAACATATATATTTTTAAACGGGTGTTAAACGGATGCTGGGGCGGGTTTGGTATAGGCACATTTAAATGGAGTAGGTTTGGGTATTCTCCATTTAAGTTAAATGGTATTGGGGCGGGTTTGAGGGTAGGGCAATTTGGCAGGTATGGGGATGGTATTACTCCACCTGCTCTAAACCTGACCCATTGCCAGCCCTTAAAAGTAGTGTATTGGGCTACAATTCCCTGATCCTATAAATACTGATAGAATGGTCTCAAATATTGACTGTCTTGATCGATTTTACCATAATACTCGTCTCCTCGATCTTACCGAACAACCTTGATCTTTTGATCTAACTATTTTTCAACCTCTAACTAGAAAGTCTCATCAAGTGATTCAGAATTTTGATGGATAAGAAAAGCGTAGGTATAACGACTAAAATCATCAATGAAGGTGATAAAATATCGATGACCACCGTGGGACGGAGTAGAAAAAGGTCTACATATGTCTATATGAATCAGCTGCAAAAGGTCTGTGCTACGAATAGAGTCAAATTTTATGATCTTGGTCAATTTTCCATGAATGCAATTGACGCAAGTCTAAAAATCAGAGAAGTCTAAATCTCTGAGAACCCCATCTTGAACCATAATCTCTAACCTCTTTCAAAAAATATGTAATAGTCGTTTATGCCATAACATCAAAGATTGCATAGAAACTCTAAAACGTTTAGAAGTAGAAGAAGCACTAGCCTCAGCAGATAAACATAATAGTAAAGTTTTAAATAAATAATTAATAAATAGATGATATAACCCATCAACTAGTAAACCAAAACCAATAATGGAATGATGATGAATAATGTCAAAACCACCATGTCCAAAATTGAAAAAATAACTGAAAGAGTGCAACCGAGAAACTGAAACTATAGATCATCTCATCGATGGAATATAAAAGGTGTATGTCAAATCTAAAGTAATACCCATTTCAAAAACTAAGCAAAAAATACCAACGAACTCAATTAGAAGACTTCTAGCATCTCCTATGAAACCTATTCCTTAAGCCTTGCCAGTCACCTACTGATGAACCCCTGCGGAGAATTCAAAATATGAACAATTGCCCCATAATCTAGCCACCAAGAGTTGGTAGGAACATCTACCAAATCGAATTCAAAACAAACATAAATAGAACTAATACCTCCTTTATTAGTCAATCAGTTTTTGTAAGAATGACAGTCCTGCTTTACATGACATTTCTTCTTGCAAAAGAAATACTCTATAACTGGTGAAGTAGTTGTTGACGAAATTGTATTTTGCATCTCATTCTCATTCCCTGAACGACAACTCTGCCCTGGACCAGACTTAAATTTTTTCTTATTTGCAGAACTTTGATTCTTAAACTTCTTTTTCTCTTGAGAATTAATGGACAACCTCTTCATGGAAATAGTCAGATGAGTCAATTTTGTTTTACCTTTCTTCCGCCGTTCTTCTTCAGAGACCAATACTGCAATTAACTCATTCATTTCCCAAGTTTTCTCTTGATTTTGGTAGTGAACCTGAAACATCTCAAAACTTTTTAGAATAAACCAAACTGCTAAGTGAACCATTAACGTATCATTAATTGTGAGATCAAGTTCTTTCAATGTAAGAACTAACTTAGAGATCTTAAGAATGTGCGAGCGCACATTTTCACTGCCATCATACTTCAACGATAAAAGCTGAGATAAGTTACTGTACTGCCTTCCCTTGACGGAGCTCTCAAACTTTTTCTTAATGACATCTAACAGTTCCTTTACAGTACCTTTCTCAGCGATACCTCCCCGCATAATAGGATTGATGGAAGAACAAATGATGAAATTTGCCATTTTATTGGCTTTGACTCAATTAGCATGTGCCACTTTCTCAGCATCCGAAGAGGTATTTGTGAGATCTGCGAGCTTGGCTTCAGTGAGGACAAAATCAAAATTAAGGCAGCTTAGGGCAATCTAGATTTTAAGCTTCTAGTTTGAGTAGTTAGAGTCTGTCAAGGTCTCAATATTAGTCAGTTGGTTCTGGATCATAAGGTCCATAGCTGCATGAACTAAAGACTTATATTAGGACGTGTATACATTTTTATGCACGTTTAACTTGATCTATAAAATATTTATAACTAGTTGTCTTTAATCTCGATTCTACCTAGGGTTAGGATGGTCGAGTCAGGGTGTATATTGCATTTAAGATATGACTTTTCACTCTGCGGGTACATCGATGTATCATTGAATTCCTCCTTTGGGTGGTAATTTGACATACATTACCCCCAAGTTGGTAATCACTCACGCTCAAGACTAGACTGACCACTTACAGTTTGACTTAAGATACTTCCTCACCTTTGGGCCAAGGGTTATCCTCATCTCCCCGTACCGTATAGCCTATCTTGACCAGCTAATTAATTAGAATTTTCTTAGCCTCCTTTGGGTGGTCTAATTATTTTAAGTTTAATTAGCACAAAGTAGTCTTAATGACACTTTACAAGAAAGTTTCAAAATTAGGAGAAACGTTCAACTCCATGGACAAAACTCCTTTGGGTGTATTTACCCATTTTATATCTCGCCTACCTAACGACTACTTGATCTCACTTAAACCCCATTGGAGATCCTTGAGCATTAAATCCATATATCATTAATGATTTATATATTATCAGCAGTTAAACTTACAATAAGGAACAATAGTATGTGAAGAAAGGGAAAATTACTTAGAGTCCTTAGGGATTGGTAGCCGAAACTTTACTGAAGAAAGTATTCAAATAAGTTGTTTAAATTTTACAGGTCTGCTGAAAACCTACGGTCTTTCAATCTAGTTACAACTATATATACAAGTTGTCATGAGTTTAACTTTTACAAGACCAACAAAGCGTACACATGTTTTATTTATAATGATTTAGATAAAATATAAAATCCAGATTGTAATAATCATGTTCCAATGTGTATCTTAACATATATAGGAGTAATGTTGAATCTGTCTTTGTTCATGCTACAGCTAAGCCGGTCTATGCTTTGACTACTACGACCAAGCCTATATTATACTAATTAGACCAAGAAGGTATAGAGAAAAGAAAGGAAAAAACCATTACGAACTCAATGGCTAAGATAAAAGCTAGCGAGGGCATAGTGATAAGGGCTAAGAAGTCAACATAGGTGCGTTGTCCGACGGGCGAAAGAGAAGCTACGTCGTAGGTCAGTCAGATGAACCAATAAGTGCATCGTTCTCTATACCTTTAGAACAACTCCAGCAGAAAGTTTGGGTTTGGGTATGGGCTCTGACAGGGTGCCCATAAAAAACCCAACCCACACCCAACCTCTCCTAGCCGCAAGTTTAGGTTTGCGATGTGTATTTTTTTTAATCCGTGTTCCTTTTACTGCCGCTTCAACTGTTATGATTTCTTTATTCCAACTTGACTCATTCTTACATTTTGCTTCTCATCTCTACCAATTTGAAGGTAAAAAAAATCAATTCCTTTAAAAATCAAATGGATATGCCAGAGGGAGAACCACATGCCAGTATATAACCTGGGTTTAGAGTGACAAGAGATCCAGAGTGAGCCGCAACTCGATCGAGGTCTGGAAGGAAGAAAAGAGATAGTAGAATTTGAAGATGTACAACAAACCTAAGGAGAAGCACACCCACCCCAAGAAAATTACCTGCAGAGGTTTATTACCCAACTTCCAGACGGCGTCAGTCATATCTATTACAATGGCAATAAACTCACGGTAAGTTTTTGTTTAATTGTGAATTAGTTATTTTCATAAATAAAGTGTTTGAAAAAATACTCCAATGAACAAAATCGGTATTCGATGCATCCACACAACACATTCACTACGGTGATCAAAGTTTGGAAGGAGATTTCCATAATTATGACAATTAGGGATGCCATGGTGAAGATATTCAGTAGCTTTATGGATATACGCTTGGGTAATTCTGATAATTGGCTAATTCAGGCGCTAACAGAGCGTTGGTGGCCGACAACACATACTTTTCTGTTCCCATGTGCGGAGATAGGGGTCACTCTATTAGATTTCTATATGATGACATCATTGTCAATCAGCCGATATCAGACACAGGTACCGTATGATGACGCATGGAGTATTTTATCCAATACGAGACAATTACTCCACCGTATTGACTCTAACAATATAAAGAGTCGAAACGTCAGCATTTCATATTTGAGGACGTACTTGGCCCTCACAGATGATCGAGATGATGATATTACCATTGTTTGTACTTTTATCCTCTTCATGATGGGACATTTGTGGCTTCAAACGGCCAACGACACCGTCCCGCTTGGATATCTCGCGGCCGTAGCCGATTTGGACGAAGCTGCCAAATATGACTGGGGTTATGCTATTCTTACTTCCCTGTACCATGGTTTGGATACTACAGTCACAACCGGGGGTGCCATAACTGGATTTTTCCAACTTCTTGAGGTAGACTAACACTTTTTCCTTACAAGCTATAAATCAAATATCTTCCAATAAATGTCTTAAATATAATTTATAATTATTTTTTATGTTGTTCCAAAATACAGTATTAGATTTACGAGTATTGTGGGGTTGGTCACCCTATTATCAAGGAAGAGGTTAAGTTCTCGTCCTATCCACGCCTCAAAGCATGGGAGAGGGGGAACAGGAAGAAAACAAATAACTAGGTAACCAATTTGTTTATTCTAGGCAGATACCACATTGACCACCGGACTATTGAGGCGATCATCTGGCAACCTTGATTGGATTCTGCGGTGTCTGAGTTAGATGACGTACGGATTACGTCGCTCCTATCCCGTAAGAGGATGCCACTTCAAGTCCTAAATGGAAACTGCGAGTATTACTTGGGGGATAGATGTTGGAGGCAGTTCTAGCACTATGAGTATTCCTTTGGATCCTCCACTTAACATGTTGACACATCTTAGTTCAGCAGATTTACAAGCGATGAGACAGGCTGGCTTCGTTGACTGTGACCAATTTATGATAGGGGAGGAGTAAGAGACTTACGCCTTATACTGGGTTGGCCAAACTGATGAGGTAGGCCATCTGCTGACAGATTCCCAGAGGATGGGGAATATAGATATGTTCAGATCCACTACACTCAGGGCTGGTATTTACACCCGTGGTGGTTACGTCATTATAGGTTCATAGGCTTGTCCCAGGACTTCAGTTTGCTTGGCGAGCCTGATGGGCCAGACCCGGGGTGGCGCATGGAGTAGGCAGGGAGGCGTGAAATGTTCTCCATCCATGCTTGAGGGACCTGCCACCCATGTCTGCCCCCTATGGCGCAGAGGAGTTGTGACACCTGACTCATGGTATGCGGCAACTTTACCTTGCAGAGTCTGCGTGGGACGCCTAAAGGATCCAGGAGCTGACTGATGAAAATACTACTCTGAGGAGGAACATGAATAGTGTACATGACCAGTTATATTCGCATGTAAGTAATTTATTTATGTATTTATTTATTTTTTTCAAAATGTAATATTTATTTTGTCAAAATTTAAATAAATTTTCTTTGTCCTGTTCAGAACTTACATCTGAGGAGGGTGCGTGAGGTATGGGTGGTGCTGGTATCACCTAGAGGTAGCGCGAGAACGAGGCAGGGGACCCATGAACTTGGTCTACGAACTGGGGGAGCCGGTAGTAGCCGCAGGGGGCCGGGTACTGGAGATGATACTGGCCCGTCTCAGTAGATATATGTGTTTTTGATATTTTTGTAGACGTAATCTTTTATTGTAAACATCAGTGTTAAACAATTTCTATTATAGAATTTTGTTTCTCTATATAAATACTTGTATGACCTGATGTCCAATTTCTTTATATAAATTAATATTAATCAATTTATTTTGAGTCTTAAATTTAAATATAAATGCAATTACAATTCTTAAAATAGTAGTTTTATGCACGAAATGAAACTCATAACAGATACAATTACACTTAATTCATCATTTACGACTTATGTAAGGATTAAACCAAGACCATTCAGTAAGGGGGAGCGGATCCCGTTCATAGTTGGAAAGTTAGTAATTTTCTAGAAACTCATCAGGCGGGACGTAGTTCCAGTAAAAATATTGTATAGAGTCTCGAACGAGAACGGCTGGTTGTATTTCTCATACCATTTATCTCTTGCTTCGCGGAGAATATAGGCTAGTAGAACACCTTTAACCCGTCTATCAATACTCATCCGTATCTCATGAAACTTATCACATTTAGCCTTAAGAATATTCCACATATTGTATAAATCTCCAGGAGGGTATTGAAGTTCTGTATGCACCCTGAATTGGACATGAACTCCATTCCATAGCTAATTGAAATTGAGTTGCCAGAGAGGTGGATTATCAACAAAATACCGCCAAGATACGTCCAGGGCGCAGTCTTCATTCCAGCCAAATACCACCGAAGAATCCTGTGTTAGAGCTGAAAAACTTAGCATTGTTGAGTTCAAGTAGAGGACCTGTTGTCAGAGCATCTCCAACCAATATATATATAAAGCAAAAAGTAGTCGTTGTGATCCAAAACTAGCCGTTGTGAAGGACCCACCAGAGGAAGTAGCCGTTGTTAGAAATCAGTGTAATTGGCGGTAAAAAGAACACCATGCAGTGTTTCTTTTACCGCACGGTGTTCATTTTATCGCCAATCACACTGATTTCCAACACCCACTTCTTCTTTCCACTTTTACACTTCTATCTTATATTAGAAACTTAATCCCCCTTCACTGTTAACACCCTTCTCTTAACTCCACGACCTTAAATGTCTTCCTCATCATCCTATTCATCCATTGATGATCCTCCGCGTATATCGTCGTTCTCATCTGACGATCTTATGTTTAATTATGCTGCGGCAATTTACGTTCTGCCCCAAAATACAATAAACATAGTAGTACATGATGCAACTTCGAGTCACGGTAGGAGTGTCATGGGCCGTAAGGATAAGAGAAAGAAGCGAGATCACCCATTGGGGTATTATAATATTATACAGGACTACTTCAAGCCAAGGTGCATATATGTGCAAGACAAATTTCGGTGACATTTTTCGTATGAGTAGAGACATATTTATGCGTATATTCGATGCAGTCGTTGCATATGATCAATACTTTATCCAAAAACCCAACAACGCTGGTACTATGGGGTTATTACCGTACCAAAAGGTAGTCGCGGCACTACGTTTTCTAGGCTACGGTGTTGCGGCATATCTTTTTGACGAGTATATCCGAATAGGAGAAGCAAAGTCTTGTTAAGTATGGAAAGGTTTTGTGTTGCAGTTATACAAATTTTTGGCGAGGAATATCTTCGAGCACCAAACGCGGCCGATGTGGAAAGGTTAAAAGCGATCGGGGAGTCATGAGGATTTCCCGGCATGTTAGGAAGTCTTGATTCCATGTATTGGATATGGAAAAATTATTCTATAGTTTGGCACTGTCAATTTACTGGTCATTACCCCAAGGCGATGTTAATTCTTGAAGCGGTAGCTTCACAAGACCTTTAGATTTGGCATGCTTTTTTTGGGTTACCAGGGTCTAACAATGATTTCAATGTCCTGTAGCAATCACATCTTTTCACCGACCTGGCTGATGGTATCTCTCCGCCTTACAATTATACAATTGCCGGAAAAGCTTATGATATGGGGTATTACCTAACGGATGACATATACCCCTAATGGGTAACACTTGTCCAAACCATATCCAATCCGGTTACACCGAAACAAAAAGTCTTTGCTCAACAACAAAAAAAGTTGCCAAAAAGACGTAGAATGGGCATTTAGGATTTTACAATCATGGTTCAATATTGTAAAAAAATTGGTTAACCCAAGGTTTTGAACAATGCCATGAAGGCGCGTGTGATGCACAATATGATCATCAAAGAGGAACGAGGTACATTCCCATTATACTTAGACTACAATCTGGCCAATCCCTCAACTATCGAAGGCGAACGGTTCAATGTTGTATGCGAACGCGGAACAATAAAATCTTTTATATCGAAAATGAATCGCATTCGAAGTCGAGAACTGCACTTTGATCTAAAGGATGATCTAATCGAGCATTTGTGGGTTGTGAAGGGAAATCTTCAAACCTAATACTCAATTTCTTGTATTATCTGAGTATTCTTGATGTAATTTAATGTTTCTTGTCATACAAGTTTATTAAACGATAAACAAATATTGAATTAATCTTGTATTTGTTTTAACGCAATATTCTCAGAAATAAACATTTCAAAAACAAGATTACATTCTTTAATAACAAAGTATATTATTCAGGCGATTATATTATTAGAAGGTAAACTATATTCTTGGAAAGAAAACTTCTATATACAATAAAGTTAAATTATATTTCATCACCACTTTAAGTACCTGGTCTGCCCCTTTGGCCAGACGTTCCATGACCTCAGCTTGCTTTTACAGATAGTATTGTAATTGATGTACAAAAAAATTACTCAGGTCTTTGTCCATGATTTTGCGATCTTCCCTTGTTTATTCGAAATCCATTTTGGCTTGCCATTGTTGATTTGCTTCCGCTCTTCTTCTTTCCTTTTCTTCTTTCGCTTGTCTCTTCTCCACCAGTAGTTCATCAAGCATTGTTTGGATACCACTACCAGATGCAACAACACCATCCAAGGCCTTTTGTGTTGCAAGGTTATTTCTAAAAAGTTTTTGGCCGATGGGTCTGTTTTCACCCTCATACAACGAACCATCTAATTCAGAATTATGGCCCGCGGATTGAGGTGTAGGTGGGCCGTCAGGGTCCTCCGATAGATTATTTGATTCGACCGAATTCCCCAGAGAAGAATTGTCTGATATTTTTCTGACTACATTTCTTGGTACATTACTCGTATGGTTCAACCCGTCATCTCTTAGGTTAGCCCATTGTGGTTATCACGCCAAAATCTTATACGCTTCACGGCGTTTGAAGTCATTGTTGCTATTCATACCTTGATAGATCTTGTGAGCATCATTTTCTTATAATTCACAAAATTACCAAATATAAATAAATAACATGTATATCCAAGAAAAATAAACAAAATTGAGTTAAAGGAAATTAGAACGTACCCGATTTTCATCAGTTTTCCTGCTGTCTTGCCAAAATCGTACTTGAGCAACTATCCCCTTATACGCCACACATTGTGCATTAAGGGGATACCACTGAGCTTTGGTCAACCCACTTGATCGTCGTGTGGGGAACTCGGTGTCTCTGTTAAAGGCAATATTGACCTTTTAATAGAAAGTAAAACCCTTTGTGCGACCCACTGTCTGGACAGAAGCTGTTACCCAAGCCCTTACGAGACACGTGAAGTCTGCATCCGTCCAATTTAGTCCAGCATCATCTATATCGTCCAAAAAATCAACATCTTCTGGTACTTACACGCTTTGTCTTTATTTTGCAGGTACTCTTTTCTTTCTCCCTTTTCCTTTTTCTTTCTCGGGCACCGCCACTTTAATAGGTATTGATGCATTTGTGTCAATTTGACTGTGCCGAGTAGATTTACCATGGAATAGGTAGTTCTGAAAGTAATTTGGAGGTTATAAACCTTAAGGTTGAATGAGCGGATATGATTGATAGTATGGGCTAAACGCCTGAGGTTGCGGTTGAGAGAGTGTAAATAGATTTTGATATTATCCTCCTAAGGTATCCCCTTGCGACATGGTAAACGCAGGTGGGATTTGTGATTGGAATTGAGACCATTTTTGGCATTTCTCAAAAACTTTGTAACATTCCTCAAATTGGAATGATTTACTGTATATTTTTTCAAAGGTTTCGTATGCCATACCAAGCTACAAATAATGTTTCAAATTCTTATGAGTATAATTAACCAAACAAAATTAATGAAATGAGAAAAAAAAATTAAATACTTACTACGCCCAATCCAATGTTGGCAAAATGTCGGGTTTCAAGGTCTTGAATGATGTCTCTAAAGATCGAACATCCTTATTGTGTCGCCCCTTATATGCGCAATTGACACCGTTATATGATCGCCACATCGATTGGTCATTATAGAACGAGTTGAATTGGTCACGCATATTAAACCAAAATGTATCGGCTTTTTGGTTGTTTGTGGTATCAAGGTTTTTAGACACTTGGGACCAAGCGCATGCGAGATTCACGAAGTTATCGGACGTCCAATTTTTTGAATTCTTGTATCTTTCTTTGTCAACATCAACTTCATCTTCAATCTCAACTCCATCCTCAACTACAATAGGTGTATGTGCCATCTTTCTTTTAAGCTTTGCCTTTCCGCACGCTTTACTTCTTATGACAACCTGAGGGATAATTGGATATACAACCGGTGATGTATTGAGGTTTAAATAATTTAAACCCCATGTACCTCTCATCGGCGTGATACTCGAACTTCTACCGGTGATATCAATTCAAGATGAAAAATATGGATTCACCGGTTGAAAGTACGAGCCCGTATGAGGATCAAATTGTGGGTAATATCCTTGGGTTTGGTAATGAGGGCTATAATTGGCTCTTTGGGGATCAAATTGAGATTGAAAAAGAATGTTGGGTGGCGGGAATAATTGTCGAATATGGTGATCATGATATTGAGAAGGGTTAGGCATTTGTGATGAACCAAATGCGCCGAATTGAGTCGAAAAGAAGTTCTCTTGTTGGTTTGTATTGGAAGATTAAGAGTAGTTTTGAGAATTAGATTGGGAGCTTGAGGATGACATGGTGGAAGTTTAGGAACTTGATAGAGTTTTTTTGTAAGCTAAAGAGGGAGGAACTAGATAGAGCTTAGGAACTTGAAGTTCAAAACTGCGGGGAATCAACTAGCCGTTACTGAATTTTAAACCACGACCATCCACGTGTCCCCATCATAAGCGTATATATGCCCCGCAGTTTTGAATTACGGGGCATGAGAGCCTCTTAAATCTTGACAAGTGTCATAATATAATTGGTTATTGATGTCGCGCAGTTCAGAAGTGCGGGGCATCAATAATGTAAAAATCTGTTGTGGGTGGATTTGAGCCAAAACAAGGTGAAGGAGTGAATTCACCTTGCCATACCATCCTTCACGTAGATGTTGCATATGCTGGTACTTATGGTATGACTAGAACCTTTCAAGGAGAACTACAAGTGAAGGATCGATCAATCCACCTTATATATTATGTAAGCTACCAAAACATGTTGAACGAAAAATGCTAAGCCAGTATAAACTTTAAGAGTAAAAAAACGTGTTGAATGAATGTGATTAGGTTGTCCGTAGTCTCTGTGGGGCTGACTGTTGAGAGTCGTTCGAATGACTGTCTTACCTCTCTCGAATTTGGCCCAGAAGTCCAAAGTCGTTCGAACGACTTGATAGTTTGTTCGAACGACTGCTTTACCTCCCTGAAATTTTGGCCCATAGAGTTTTTCGTTCGAACGACTCTCTATGTCGTTTGAACGAAATCTGGGGATTCTATTTTTTTGATTGTTTTCGAACCTCTTGTTTGCCTCGAGATTTGAGCGATTGTAAAAGGTTTTCCCTAATATATAAAGGGAAACCTAAGTTATTTGTGAGCCACCCTTTTGACAATCCTTTGGTGAGAATATTTGGGGAATTTCTTGAGTGAGAAATCCAAACTTGGGCTTGAGTGATTGTAATTGAGACCTTGAATAAACTCTCTCTCTCTTGAAATGGACGTAGGCAATTTGCCGAACCACTATAATCTTGGTGTTGTGTGTTTCTTTGTTATGCTTGTTTGTGACTAACTCAAATCAAAGTGGAGTTTGTGGCTTCCGGGCTTGTGGCTCTAACAGTCTGTACTACAAAAGAAGTTTTAAGTTGTTGATATGATAATTTTAAAGCCGAAATCACTACTTTGAGCCTTCTTTGAAAATGGATGGCGATACTTCATTGATATATGTCTCATATTTTCCCATGAAAATGGCTTCATTTCTATCACAATTTTTTATTGTGTACAAACCTAGTCACAAAACTAATGACATAGTATTGCAACCCTGTCTGATTTCTTAACAAGGATTTCGACCCATAACTCTAGTACTTACAATAACCTTGCTGTCCGAAGGCTCTAATATAGTGAGGAAAACTGTAAAAGAACTTGATTAGTTTTGACGGAGGCTGTGATTTCATTTGCAGGAAACCAACAGTGGGGCTTAATCACCAAAAACATCAAAGATTGGAGCATAACAAATAGGCAGTCCGAAGTAATGCTTAGTGCACGGTGCTAAATAAGCTATTGTCAGTCGTGAAGCTAATGGGCGTTGTCTAGAAATAGAAGGACATCCAGTGATCATATTGGTACTTCTAGGGGAGGCAAATATCGCAAGTTTTCACCATTATTAAGATAAATTGTAAAAATAAGAATGTACTCCCTGTTTGGTATCCCGTACACCATGTTTTGTTCCTGAGATACAGTTATGTATAAGAAAAAGGCTCCACAAAGAGGCAATGTTTTACAAATACTGCCTCCGTAAAGCACGTAATACCATCACTCATATAAAGCAGCTAGGAAAGATAAGTGTTTGGATAGAAATGAAACAATGTTACGGTTTCTCTTTTCATGAAAAAATGTAGAACAATGACTTCAACTGATTTTTATTTCCTGATGCTTATATTTTGTAGTCTTCCTGGGGACTTAGGCTTCGATCCACTTGGTTTAGGTAAGTACTATCATGAAAGCTGATTTACCCCAAGTAGCAATATACTTGATGCTTAATGGTTATCAATACTTAAGCAATTTTCAAATTCTGTAGGGTCTGATCCTGAGACACTCCAATGGTTCGCACAAGCAGAGCTAATACATGGGAGATGGGCAATGCTCGCTGTTGCAGGAATTTTCATTCCCGAATGGCTGAAGGGACTCGGACTCATCGAAGACTTCTCATGGCACGAAGCGGAACCCGAGAATACTTCACAGACAAAACTACCTTGTTCATCTTCCAAATGGCCTTGATGGGTTGGGTCGAGGGCAGGCAGTGATTGCCCAAAGCGACCAAAACATATGCTTTAGACCTCCACTACCTATGTGGCCTCCACAGAAAAGTTTTGTTTTAATGTGTTTTTTATACTTAAACTCATGTTTGCCGGGTAAAGAAGGAATCCGGATTGTGACACCTCAGCCGATCAAGCCCAAATTTGGTACAAAGTAGCTTTAGGATGTAATAAAGCCATGTATAAATTTTCGTTTATTTTTGTAAAGCTTAGGTTAGGCAAAATGGGGAGTACGCTTCGTCTCCAACTTTGATGTTTCCTTTTGGTTCTTACTTATTTTCTTAGTAGCTATTATGGTAGAGGACTTGTATCCGATACACTCAAGAAGGAATTAAAGCTTTGTAAATTGTTGTTGTTAATGAATGAAATGATGCTTTCAAAGAGCCTTTGTACAATGTTTGTGTTGCCTTAATTGTATGCGATCTTATGTGATATTGTGTTCTTAAGACGATTGAAAATAGACGAATAATTAGGCTTACTTGAGGCAGGTGCCTTGAGTGCCGCACGTACCAAGCTTGGGTTAAGTTGGTCCGTGTCAGTTGGTATCAGAGCTAACGTTTGAATAGAAAGCGATCTAGATGCTATGGCGGAGGGTTCGAATGCTACCGACCCCGCCCCGGGCCTTGACCCGCTGGCTGTAGAACCACCCGTTAATCCCAGGCCGGCGAACACGCGAACGTGGTTGGACCAATTAAAGTCTAAGATGTAGGCTCTAGGTGGGATTACTGATCACGTAATAACTTTGGAAGAACAATTGGATGGATTCACAGACGATCAAGCCTATGGGCAAGCATCTTGTTACGATAGAAGGCGTAGTTGAAGGGAATATGACAACTCTTCTGGATCAGGTGGTTGAGCTATCTTCGAAGGTGAATCTCCTGGTTAAGGTTGTTGGGAATGGTGAACCAGCACCTTTAAGCGGTGGTATAGATCGACCCAAAATTAAGGCCCCCGAACCCAAGGCATACGAGAGGGCGAGGGACACAAAGGAGGTGGAGAACTTCCTCTTTGATATAGAGGCGTACTTCAATGTAGTCAGGCCAGATAGTGAAGGTGCAAAAGTGTCGATGGCAACCATGTACCTCGCCGGTGACGCTAAACTATGGTGGCGCACCAAGTATGCTGAGATTCAGAGCGGTCACTGTACTATTACCTCGTGAGATGACTTGAAGAAAGAGTTGAAGAACCAGTTCCTTCCCGAGAATGTTGAGTTTATTGCTCAGAGGAGTTTAAGGCAACTAAAGCAGACATACAACATCCATGAATATGTGAAGCGGTTCACAGCCCTGATGTTGGATATCCGTGATATGTATGAAAAAGATAAGTTGTTCTGTTTCTTGGAAAGTTTGAAACTATGGTTCCAGAATGAACTACAATGGCAACGGGTTCAAGATTTGGCATCCGCAATGGCCTCCGTTGAGCGTATCAATGACTACACTCCTATGCAGGGTGAGCGTCGATCGACTCAGTCTCAGTCTAGATCCCAGTCGCAGCAGAGAACGGGATCCTCCTATAATTACAATAAGGGTAAGAATGAGGGATACCAAGCTAGAAGTGGGGGAGACCAAGGTCATGGCCAGAGTAGAAGTGGTGGAGCAAGTACAGGCAGTACCGCGAGTTTCAATTCTGGGAGGGAGTACCACAGGCCACGTAACACCTCGTCCAGGTTTCAAGGGCGTCTGGGGAACTTGAAGTATTTTCTTTGTGGAAGAAATCACAAAGCTTATCAGTGTTCTCAGAAGATAGCCTTGAATTCTCTCATGGCGTCGCAAGGAGACCAAGCCAATGACACCGCGCAGGGAAATGATAGTGGTGAAACTCATATGGGTTCCCTTTACTTGCTCAATGCTGTGACAACTCAGTTAACGGAGACTAAGCCTAAGAAGGGATTCATGTATGTGGACCTCTATATTAATAGGCAGAGCACTTCGGCGATGGTTGATACAGGTGCTACCCATAACTTTATCGCTATTCAGGAAGTGAACCGTTTGGGACTGTGTTTGGTGAAAGATTATAGCAGGATGAAAGTCGTTAACTCTGCCGCAATGCCGATACATGGTATTGCAAAATTGGTTCCAGTTAAGATGGGACAGTGGAGTGAAAAAGTTAACCTTCTCGCGGTGACGTTAGATGATTTCAAGATTATTTTAGGAATGGATTTTCTTCGCTACCACAAAGCAGTGCCGATGCCGTTGGTCAATTCCTTAGGGATTTTTGGTGATAATCCCTCGATCATACAAATGTCTACGCAGAAAGATGAGGGCAGAATGTTATCAGCTCTTCAGTTGGAGAAGGGACTGAGGCGAGGGGAGTTAACTTACCTCGCTACCTTGCGGTTAGATCCGGATGATCAGAATCATGATGCCCTGCCGACGGAAGTCTCCAGGGTACTTACTAAGTTCAAGGATGTGATGCCGAAAGAATTGCCAAAGGTGTTACCTCCATAAAGGCCTATCGATCATCAGATCGAGTTAGTTCCTGGAACCAAACCTCCTGCTAAAGGACCGTATAGGATGAGTCCGCCTAAACTAGCAGAGCTTCGGAAACAACTTGATGGACTATTGGAATCGGGTTTTATTCGGTCCTCAAAGGTGCCATATGGTGCCCCGGTCTTATTTCAGAAGAAACACGATGGAAGTTTGTAATTATGTGTTGACTATCGAGCTTTGAACAAGGTAACGGTGAAGAACAAGTATTCAATACCGCTCATTGACAACTTATTCGACCAGCTTACATCCGTGAAGTACTTCTCTAAACTTGATTTGAGATCGGGTTACTATCAAGTTAGGATTGTTGCCGGGGACGAACCGAAGGCGACCTGTTCTACTCGGTATGGGGAATATAAATTTCTTGTCATGCCATTCGGCCTGACCAACATTCCTGCAACATTTTGTACTCTTATGAATGAACTATTCCAAAAATATATCGACAAGTTTGTGGTGGTGTACTTGAATGATATTGTCATTTACAGCCGCACCATGGAAGAGCACCTTGAACATCTTCACTTGGTATTCCAAGTCCTGCGACAAAACTAGCTATATGTCAAGTTGAAGAAATGCTCGTTTGCCCAGGAACAAATTATGTTTCTTAGACACGTTATTGGCGGAGGACAGATCTGTATGGATATGGAAAAGGTCCGCGCTATTAAGGAATGGAAAATTCATACGGAGGTTACAGAAGTGCGTTCCTTTCTTGGCCTCGTGAACTACTACCGCAAGTTCATCGAAGGATATTCGAAATGCATGGCCCCCCTTACAGATCTTCACAAGAAAGACTTATCTTGGTCATGGTCTGCGAAATGTCAAATAGCCTTTGACGATCTGAAGCATGCGGTGATGAGCAACCCAGTCTTAGCCTTGCCAGATATTACCAAACCATTTGAAGTACATACCGATGCGTCTGATTATGCCATCGGTGGAGTGTTGTTACAAAATGAGCATCCGGTTGCGTATGAAAGCAGGAAACTGAATGAAACAGAGAGACGATATTCATCTTAGTAGAAGGAACTCCTAGTTATTGTGCATTGTCTGCGAGTATGGCGACACTATTTATTGGGAATAAAAGTTCTGGTGAAGACCGACAACAGTGCGGCAATCCATTTCCTTACACAAAAGAAGTTGACCTCAAAGCAGGCTCGTTGGCAAGAGTTTCTAGCAGAGTTTGATTTAGATCTCGAACAGAAACCAGGGAGAATGAACAATGTACCGGATGCATTAAGTCGTAAGGCTGAGCTAGCGGCCATCTCTACAGATGCCGAATAATCTCATTCTCGTATTACCAACACTCTCCAAGATAGGATCCGTGAAGGATTGGCAGTGGATCCTCAGACCCAGGTCATCATTAACTTTGTGAAACATGGGAAGACAAAACGATTTTGGGTGGAAGATGGTCTTTTATATATGAAGGGATAACGAATTTATGTTCCTCGATTCGCAGGACTGAGACGGGAGCTGATAAATGTGTGCCATGATACTCTTTGGGCAGGCCATCCAGGTTGGCAGAGAACACTATCATTGCTGCACAGAGGTTATTATTGGCCCAATGATCAAAACGAAGTGATGGTTTACACGCGGACTTGTCATATTTGCCAGCAAGACAAAGTGGATTGGAACTTGCCGCTGGGACAGCTTGAACCACTTTCTGTACCAACACGACTTTGGGAAAATGTCTCTCTGGACTTTATCTCTGGGTTACCTAAGACTAAAGGATATGGTTCCATACTCGTGATCATCGACAAATTCTCTAAGTATGCAACGTTCATTCCAGCCCCGATTATTTGTACGACCGATAAGACAACACATCTTTTTGGGAAGCACATTGTTAAGTATTGGGGCGTGCCACAGGACATTGTCAGCGATAGAGATCCAAGATTTACTGTGAAGTTTTGGAGGGAAGTGTTCAGATTACTGGGATCCACTCTTAACTTCTAAACCAGTAACCACCCGCAGTCAGATGGTTAGACTAAACGCTTCAATGCAATGTTGGAAGAGTACCTCCGGCACTTCGTCAGGGCAAATAAGAAGAACTGGGCTGAACTTCTGGATGTAGCACAGTTTTGCTTTAATCTGTAAAAGAGTTCGTCAACCAACAAGAGTCCCACTGAGATACTATTGGGGCAGCAGCCCCTCATACCGTACACCGTGGTCTCTGGCTATAAAGGAAGTGTTCCGATAGCCTACCAGTTTGCAAATGAATGACAGAGAAATTCAGATATTGCCCGGGCCTATTTGAAGAAAATGTCTGCCAGGATGAAGAAATGGGTCGATCAGAAGAGACAAAACGACAATATCCTTTTCAGGTTGGAGACCTTGTTTTGATCAAGACCTCCCACCTCAAGCACCAAAGTGACAGAGTACACAAATGCCTAGTACCCAAGTATATCGGTTCAATGCCAATCATTGACAAAGTTGGGAAGGTTTCTTACAGGCTTCAATTGCCACCGCACCTTCATTTCACCCATCCAGTGTTCCATGCAAGTGCTCTAAAGCCTTATCACCGAGACAAGGAAGATCCAAGCAGAAGTACTGTTAGACCTCAGGTTTCTCTCAATCCCGTCAACCCAGTCCAAGTTCCAGAGAGTGTTCTTGCTCACAGGGTGACCCATGTTGACCCGGACACCAATGAGGAAGTCTACGAGTACCTTGTAAAGTGGAAGGATCTGCCAAATACAGAAGCCAGTTAGGAGCACCAAGATTCTCATCCCCTTCTGGTTCGGCTCAGAAAGATTAAGGCTAAGCAAGAGAGGAAAGAGAACAGGCAGATGTGGAAGAAGAAGAAGTCGACGAGGGCGTCTCCAAGCTGAGTGGGAGAGAGTGTGACGCCTCAGCCTATCAAACCCAAATTTTGTACAAAGTAGCTTTAGGATGTAATAAAGCCATGCATAAATTTTTTTATTTTTGTAAAGCTTAGGTTAGGCAAAAGAGGGAGTACGCTTCGTCTCCAACTTTGATGTTTCATTTTGGTTCTTAATTATTTTTTTAGCAACTATTATGTAGAGGACTTGTATCCGATGCACCCAAGAAGGAATTAAAGCTTTGTAAATTGTTGTTGTTAATGAAAGAAATGATGTTTTCAAAGACCCTTTGTATAGTGTTTGTGTTGCCTTAATTATATGCGATCTTATGCGATATTGTGTTCTTAAGACGATTGAAAATAGACGAATAATTAGGCTTACTTGAGGCAGGTGCCTTGAGTGCCGCACGTACCAAGCTTGGGTTAAGTTGGTCCGTATCACGGATGGAAGTCGGGTGATAGGATGGAAGTCGGGTGATAAGGTTATAATCCGGATTTCCATCCTAACCTTGTTGAAAATAGAGCAGTAGTAAGATCCAGATGCAATCCGGATGGCCTTATGATGCGGATGCTTTAAGATAGGTCAAACTAGTTAACAATTTTTATTTGTTTGGATTTGCAGGCTTTCACATCAAATTGAAGTGTGTTGCCATAATGGAGATATGATTATGCAAAAATGATCAGAAAAGAGACATAATGGATAACATAACGGCGAGGATTTTTCAGTTATGTGAATTCTTACCCCTTAAAATTCATTGAATATAACCGAGAAAACTCTTCTTCTTCTTCTTTTGCTGTAACTAACCTGTGATATCTGTCTACCCTAATTTTATTTTCCTGAAAAATGCTTTCAAGTATATAATTTCTGACAAGTCCTAAAATAAAAACTCAACCTATAATTTCAATTGATAGATGTTGCTTTATTTTTCCTAACACAGATGACAGTTCTTTTAAACAAAACGTTGACTCGCCTTTGACGCTATCTATAATTTTACACGCTAAATTATTTCTTACGATAATTTATGGTACATTATAACGGAAAATAAGATTAGGATACTAAACTTAGTCCCATAAATTTTGTAGCCTTTACTTCATAATGGTTAATGCAATGCAACACTTACCATTCAGATTAGGCATGCATTGTTTTCATTTATCTTCATAATTGTGTTTGCTAATTAGACCTATAAAATTAAACAAATTGGGAAGAAAATGGAGAGAGTTTGCCTATTCCAGTAACCCATTGAGATAAGGATAAAACTCGATAAACTTTGGTACAGAGGAGGAAGTTTTGTGGTAAATCCAAGTTAACCAACTGTATTTCTGGTTAAAATCCCCCTTCTAATTTGTACCACCACCAGTTCTGCCACATTACCAACCGTAAAAACCGTTTTATCATCCATTGACTTGGTCAAACCTATTTCCCTCTCCAGAAAGTTTAACCCTCTATTCTTAGAATTTCTTCTGTTTCATCACCAAACATCTCAAACTACAACCATCAAGAAGAACTAGAAGAAAAAAACACACAAGGAAAAAAAAAACCCCTAAGAAGATTACGTTATCACAACGAACAGCGGTCCGTTTAGTTGTCACATTGTTCGGCTAAGCAATGGCTGCTGTTCACCTCTTCAGACCACCCATTTTCGCATTTGTGGTGTTTCTCTTCTTTCTTAATTGTAGGCCGGTTTTATCGGTGTCAGATACCGAATTACTCCTCAAACTTAAACAATCTTTCACTAATGCCAAGTCTCTAGACTCTTGGTCCTCAGAAACGACGACTCCTTGCGAGGGAAAAACTTCTTGGGTCGGTGTCCTATGTTATAATGGTGTTATCACAGGTCTCCGTCTAGGTGAAATGGGTCTTTCTGGAAATATTGATGTAAAGGCTCTAGAAAAGATGCCGGGACTACGGTCTGTTAGTTTTACAAACAATGCGTTCTCGGGTCCTCTTCCAAAGTTTAATCGTTTGGGTGCTCTAAAAGCTATTTATTTAACGGGTAATAAGTTTTCGGGAGAAATACCGTCGGATTATTTTGCGGGGATGTCATCTTTGAAGAAGGTGTGGTTAGCCAATAATGAATTCATGGGCGAAATTCCGGTATCGTTAGCGAAACTAAAACATCTCATTGAGGTGCATCTTGAGGATAACAAATTTACTGGAAAAATTCCGTCAATTACTCAAGCGACCTTGACTTCCTTCAACGTATCGAACAATGATTTGAAAGGTGGAATTCCGTCAAGTTTATCCAAGTTCAATATGAGCTCTTTCACGGGGAATGCTGGACTTTGTGGGAAACAATTGGGTAAGGTTTGCGATGCAACGTTACCACCCCAGGAGTTGGAGTTACCAGATGGGGGTGGTCTTGATGCTGCAATAGGAAATGCATTGCCGGCAGAGAGTCCGGAATCCAAAATGGGTACGGGACATGCAACCTCTGCAAAGGTGGCCCTAGCTTCGATCACATTTATTGTAGTGGTTCTTTCCCTCGTGATAGCTGCAATCGTGGTGATCAAGAGGAGAAGGGACGAGCTCGAAATATTTGGGGGAGACCTTGACGACCCTCCCGTTGATGTGTACGTAACACCACGTTCAAATCGAAAATCCGTTGAGCAAAGTAGTTGGAAGGGCATGGAATCAAGTCGAAAAAGCTCAAGTCATAGTACTAGGAGTTTATCACAAGCTAGCAAGGCCAGTTCACAAAATAATAAAGCCGGGGGATCAAGCAACGGGGAGGCTGGTGTTGGAGACTTGATTATTGTGAATGACGAAAAGGGGATATTTGGGTTGCCGGATTTGATGAAGGCAGCTGCTGAGGTGTTGGGGAATGGTGGGTTGGGATCGGCCTACAAGGCAGTAATGTCTAGCGGAGTTGCGGTAGTGGTGAAGAGAATGAGGGAGATGAATAGAATCGGGAAAGAGGGGTTTGATGCGGAGATGAGGCAATTAGGGAGATTACGACACCGGAATATCTTGACACCGTTGGCTTACCATTATCGCAAAGAGGAGAAATTAATGATATACGAGTTTGTTCCAAAGGGCAGCTTGTTATATCTCTTACACGGTGCGAACATGTTCATTATCTTTTTTTTGTTCATCGCTCAGGTTTTGGTTTATATCGCTCTCTTGAACAAACTTCGATACTAGAAGAAATGCTAAAATTTTTTTTTTTTTTTTTTCAGGTGATAAAGGACCATGCCACGCTGAGCTAGACTGGCCTGTCCGTCTGAAGATTGTTAGAGGAATCGTTCATGGAATGAGCTTTCTCCACAACGAACTTTCTTGTTATGAACTGCCACACGGAAATCTCAAATCTAGTAATATTTTTCTCGGATCAGAATACGAACCGCTCCTGTCCGATTATGGATTATGTGCATTCGTAAGTCCGAATCATGCTGCCCAAGCGCTGTTCGCATACAGAGCCCCAGAATCCCAACAGAACCGTCAAATATCGCCTAAATGTGATGTATATTGCCTTGGAATTGTGATTCTTGAGATCCTTACGGGAAAATTCCCTTCTCAATATCTCAACAATGGCAAGGGAGGTATTGATGTCGTGCAATGGGTCCTATCAGCGATTTCAGAGAACAGAGAAATTGATTTGTTTGATCCAGAAATCGCTCAAGACGCTACGTCACTTAGTGAAATGGAGCGTCTACTTCACGTTGGTGCAGCATGCGTTGATCATGACCCAGTTCGACGCCTTGGGATGAAAGACGCCATTAGGAGGATAGAAGACATACACGTAGAGGAAGATAGTAGAGGAGGAATTCAGGTAGCACCATCGTTAAGAGACGGATATGGAGACTTGACGTCTCGCTCACATACAGTTAATGTACGTGAGGGGTACGGTGAACTCTCTTCGCGGAGATCGTCCAGAGAAAGCAATTCAGGTCGACGGGAAAGCAGTTCAAGGAGACGGGGAGACGAAGATAGTTTTGAATTTGCCATTTCATAAAATAATGAATCAGACCCATAATTTCATAGAGAGGATTTCTCCTTTGCACAAACAAAATCAAATATCTCTTGAATTTTCGTAAGGCCAAAAGAAAAGGGATTGTTCGGGGGTTGCATATTTTGGTCATTTCAAATATGGCGCGGGTTTATTAAGGTTGACAAGAGTTTTAGATGATGAAAGTAAGGGAAAGGAAAGACCATATATTGTCCAGCGATTTCCGCATTCTTTGGAAGGGAGATAGGAGAGACCCAATTGCCATTGGTCTGATCGAAGATGGCAGTCCAAGTAAAGAAGGAAATTTTCGAAGAGATGTAGGAGATGAAACATGTTTGGCTTTGATCAAAGCGAGGGGGAAGGGGGTAAAAAGACGTAGAAAGATAAGTATTGTATATATAATCGGTACCTAATGTAAGTTTATATACAAGCATTGTTGATTCATAAAGCAAATTTATATCTGAGATATTGTGTAACGATTTCTTTTATGGTCACGATTTATGTCTAGGTGATATTCTTTGTTAAACAGATTATGAAATCTTACTCTTACCTGTAATCCAAGATTATACAGTTCATCCTCTCTTTTTTCTTCTCGCATTTTGTAGTTACTAGTAGCAACCAGCCCGTGCTCGCACGGGCAATATTGGATTTATGAAGAATTTGATATGATTCTTACCGGAGGAATAAATTCATACACAGGAAAATACATAGAAGTATTTAAAATTCCATTTAAATGAAACTTGTGAAACATAATCCTATATCTAGCCAATTGAAAATTTTATAGTATAATCCCATTTGAGATGGTGTTATTTGTTTAAAATGAAACACAAAAATGCCTTACCAACAAACTCCTAGTAATATCCATGCCGTTAACCTCAATCAGAACATAACAGAGGAGCAAGTTGTCATATCAACACCAAATGAAGCAAGTTGTCATATCATCACCAAATGAATATTCGCATATAACAGTGTAAGTATCTTACCGTGCTCCCATGGGCTAAACCAAAATGTTAAGAACAAAATTTGATCAAATTTGATTTGTACACTTATTACTTGAACGTATAATGCTAATAAATGTGAGAGACGGGCTAAACCAGCACTACAAGAAAAACTATTTTTAGGCATGGCAAAAAAGTGTCCCAAAAGGCTACTAATCCGTCCTACAGCTATTAGGGACGTCTTTAGAGACGACAAAGTGTTGTCCCTTTAGAGTGGCGTCCCAAATACATTAGGGACAGACGCATCAGTTTCTACTACTATTAAGAAAGGCTTTAGAAACGCCAAAAATCCATATATAAAAGTATTTGTTTTTCAACTCCTTTGTGGACGGAGTACAACCGTCCTTAATACATAATATTATAGGCGAATTTGTTTGTCTCTAAAAGTATGGTGCCAAATTTTCCCGTTAACGCCAATATTATTAAGGACGGATTATTTTGTCTCTAATACACAGCATTTGAGACAAATTTGTTTGTCTCTAAAAGTATGGCGCCAAATTTTCCCGCCAGCGCCAATATTATTGGGGACGAATTATTCTGTCTATAATATACAACATTTGAGATGGATTTGTTTCTCTCTAAAAGTATGACGCTAAATTTTCCCGCCAGCGCCAATATTATTGGGGACAGATTATTCTATCTCTAATACACAACATTTGAGACGAACTTGCTTGTCTCTAAAAGTATGTCGCCAATTTTTTCCACCAGCGCCAATATTAATAGAGACAATAAATCGTCCCTAAAGAAGAATGCTAAATGTAGTATTTTTGCAATTTGAATTATGCCCATGTTAGATAGTACAAATCATTCATCAACCACAAGTTAATTTAAGAGTGAGAACAATTTATTTATAAGGTTCCATAAACACCAATTTTATATAATAAATAAGGTCTCAATCCACCTAGAACATTAAAAATTATTGTTCAATCACTAAATACAACTTGAGCATTCAAATGAATTATCCAACTTCTTACGTACTAAACATGGAACCTTCGACACATGAATAATACCTCTACGTATAATAAACACTTGTTTGTATCGTTCCCATAATTGTTAAGAGGCTACCTGAAAAAAAAAAATCAAATTGTTACAACCTCAACCACAACATATACAAATAATTACAAACCAAAAGATAATAAAATAATGAAGTACACATTATGAAACTGAAAATATAAAAAATCAAATGACGCGTCACATCTCTATCAGAGTCATGCGCGAAAGCAAATCAAATAGGAGAAATCCTACCAAAAATTCGGCAGTACTTATCCTGTAAATTGGATATTTTCATTTTGTATCTGCTAGAAAATATATATAATTTATAAACACTGAAGTGAATAACATAATTTTTCGGTTTGAGAACGCTTAAGATCAATATACACACAACACGCTCCCAATTCCTAAGATTATAAAATTCACACAAATCACACGACAATTGGATATCACATTAAAGTCATATCAACTCGAGGGTTGATAATATATAAAAATCTCAACGACTACAAACATTAACACCTGATTAAGTATAATTTTATAGCAAGAGTATAAATATTTAGAAGTTACAACACTACCACCAAATGCTACTCGACACGTAGTATGGTGAAATGTAAAGTATTTGTATACACCAAGAATAAACATACCTGAAAGGATTAGAAGACTCTTGCAACCTATATTTTGTCCAAAAAGAATATCAGTGCCAATCTATGAAGCAAAAAAATAAAAAAATAAAAAGAAGGTTATGCCACTATATCATGTTGGTCTACAAATGTCATATGTTGGTTAAGTTCATTTTAGCTAAAAAATACTAACATATCGGGTCAAAATTCAGAAATCCCACTAATAAGATCATTATAACAACAAAATCATAAGTCAACTCTATTCAAAATTTATTATCTAGAAAAGAAAAACATAGTTACTTTAGCATAATGATCAGCTTTGAGACTCGACGATACTAATTATTATCTGGAAAAGGGATGCCTGTAATTTGCATCAATCGCTTAACTTTGACTTAAATTGTATTGTTCACAGAAGTCTTTACATTCTCAATTTCTTGCTGGTGTCGAGCTTCTCTCTCGTCAGCTTCTCGCTGTAACTTGGGAAACTCATCCTTGTAATTCTGAAATGATAATGATGAGGATTTCCGCCTTCCAAGATAGCATTGTCAATGGGAACATAGCTCCATTCCGTGCAAGGTTTCCTAAAGTGAAATATTCAGGTGCGTGAAAAAATATTGAGGTGTTAGTTGCCCAAAAAATAAATCTATCTCGTATAAAAAATTTGGATATGCGAAAAGCAACAAATATATATTTAAGACAATAGAAACTGACCTAAATGAGACATCAACTCGGGCTCATCAGGTCCAAGTGGTTGGCAATCTTCATTCCACTCCAAGATCTTGATTTTTCCATTATCCCACTCGCTCCATGGTTTGGCATATCCTCTTCCATTCTTATTAACCTTATTGCAAGACGAGGAACCCTCAATAATACCTATTAATTGTCAGTGATAAACAAAGAATAACATAGTCAGGGATTAAACATAAATTTAAGGGACAAGATTCTCATGCTTACTAAATCATTTTCTATATAAGTTGAAAAAAATAATTACATATATACCTATAGGTGGTAATCCTAACTAGCACATGCTGGAGTCTGACTTCTACTCTTCTTCACTAGCAAATCAGTCTTGTTAAGCTATAATATTAACGGAAACGGCGCAATTCCTCTATCTTATTTTCTCTACTTTGCTCTGATTACAAATGTCACTGCCTATATGTTTCAGTTGGTTTAAAAGGTTCCGGGAAAACCACAGCATGCACAAAATATGCATTCCATTATCAAAAGAAGGGATGGAAACCAGTTGAAGCAGAATGCCACTAAAGCTAAGATCCTATTTTATGGAAGCTACATGGAGTCTGATCCTGTGAAAATTGTAGTGGAAGGTGTGGACTTGTTTAAACAGGAAAACTATGATCTTATTATTGTAGATACAAGCAGGCGTCGCAAACAGGAAGCTTCTCTCTTTGAAGAAATGCGCCAAGTTTCTGAAGCAACGAAACCGGATCTTGTTATATTTGTAATGAACAATAGTATTGGTCAAGCTGCATTTGGCCAAGCTCAAGCATTCAAGCAAAGTGTTTTAGTAGGTGCTGCGATTATTACCAAAATGGACGGTCATGCAAAAGGAGGTGGTGCACTTAGTGTAGTTGCAGCCACAAAGAGCCCTGTCATATTTATTAGGACTGGAGAACATATGGACGAGTTTAAAATCTTCGACGTTAAACCATTTGTTAGCCAATTTCTAGGCATGGGTGACTGGTCTGGATTTATGGACAAAATTCATGAAGTTGTGCCTATGGATCAGCAACCTGAGCTTCAACATAAACTTTCTGAGGGCCACTTTACTTTAAGGATTATGTATGAGCAATTCCAGAACATACTAAAAATGGGTCCTATTGGTCAAGTTTTCTCCATGCTTTCGGGATTGAGTTCAGAGTTGATGCCTAAAGGTCGTGAAAAGGAACGTCAAGCCAAGATCAAGGGGTACATAACTGTGATTGATTCGATGACAAATAAAGAATTGGATAGTTCTAGCCCAAAGATTATGAACGACTCTCAGAGATGTAATGGAAATGTTAGAAGAGTACAAGCGCCTTGCCAAGATCTGGGAAAAAATGAAGGGACTCAAGATGCCAAAGAAGGGTCAAATGAACGCATTGTCTCAAAATATGAATGCACAACACATGAGCAAAGTTCTTCCACCACAGATGCTCACAAATAGGTGGCATGGGAGGCCTACAAAACTTGATGAAGCAAATGGGATCTTCAAAAGACATGATGGGAATATTTGGAGGGGACATGTTACCTTGCCTCAGCCAGAGATACCCAACCTAGGATCCTTATGTGTAATCTAGCACCCACAAATTTTGTGTTTTGCAGTCTTGAATAGACACATTGAACCGACACATAATATCTCTTTCGTTACTATATTAGTACATCTCAAAAAATAGATGTAGGAAGATAACCTCCTAGTGTGTTCGCTTTATATGAACAAATTCTCTATTAAACTTCAAATATGTTGTCCATTATTGCTTTGCTAAATAGAGGCTTCTTTTGGCTGGGTCTTTGAGAATTGAAGTACAAGTATTTGAAAAACTTACCATGAGAATATTAATAAGGGCAACACCTAAAGAGGACATGTATCAACAGAGTCAACCTATGTAAGAAAATAAAGAACGAAACTTGCCTTGTAAAATGAAGTCAAAGAGTGCCAAATTCTGAATAAATGCCTAAAATATAACCAAAGATAGAAAATGCTTGAACACATGAAAAAAAAAAAAAAAGCCTTTAAAACTATAAGAAATCTACATAGAATGAGATAGGTTTACCTGCTCTTCGCTCGAACCATTGACATATGCATCAGGGATCTTTGTTCCAGGTGGGAGAATGGACTACATGTAAATGCTCAAACTGGTAAGTACGTAATAAGGGGTTGCTCATAAGAATAAAACCCCGGAAAAGGACAATCTCGTAACAACAAAACCAAATCATAAATATCGTCAAAAACAACCCATGATGTCGAAGGAATGATGTTCACACTTGCACATTAACATCAAACACAATCCATTGGTAGAGTACTTTTGAGTGTTTCCAGATGCAATAAGTTGTGAATGAAAAGCAATTCTTTCAGCATTTTAATTGTTTCAGGGAATTTGCAATTGGTTAGTTTTACGTATAGAATTTCAGCTGCAATCATTCTTTTCATAATACAGTATTCTAAATATTATTAGTAAGGTGAAAGTGAAGATATGAAATACTTTTAGATAAGCAATGCATGTAACAGCCCCATGAAAATGGTAAATAGTTGAACATACTAATTGACGTAATTGCTTTCACATTAAAGGGCGGCAACTTGTGATCATGAATCAGGATGTATTGCAGAATCAACATTTCAAAGAAGTACATGGGAAAAGGACAACAATATTGCAAAAAATATATACATATTTAGCAAAGTCTCGGTTATAAGATATATAACATATTTAGCTAAGTCTCGGTTAAAAGATATATACATATTTAGAAAAGTCTCGGTCATGAAAAAAACTTACATTATTTACCTCCTTTAAGCAGAGTAAGATTTCGATATGATGCAACCGGAAAGAAAGTTAATAGTGTTTCCAACTGCCAAATACATAGAAAAGCTTGTCAAGACTATTGTAGGACACGAAGAAATAAATGCATTTACTAATGACAACAGTAAGTCATCAAATACAAAAAATACCCCTAACTTCTAAATACTTGAGAAAAGGAACCCTATCCGGTATCCGCGCGTTTTGGTGAAAAATCCTTTTGAATTAAAATATTCCAGCAAACAAAAAAAATAAATCAACATTTAAAGTGTTGTTTGCATTTTAATTGTAAGAAAATTGATTTTAAATGACCCATTTCCTTGTTGAATCATTGCAAAGGTGTAATTGGAGAAAGGCATCGGAGATGCCGATGCCGTTATGGTTTTTCATTTTCTCGCAAATACTAAAAAAGTTACTTCGTGTCTAATATCTGGTCCCTAATAATCTTTCTTTTTTGTAGTGAAGCTTTAAAATTTTGGTACCACCATCACCAGAATCAATAGAAGTTGGAAAGTTGTATAACCTATCTTCCCAAACTAATATCCTAGCACATGAAACATAAAATTATCAAAAAAATATAACACTTCACTATAATGGAGAATTTAAAACATGAAACAACATTGTACCAGTTCCTCATGTTTTCTTTTCACCAATTATAAGCCCCTCCTTGTATATCTCAACTGATGAACATGAAACATGATCTATCAGGTTATGCAAATATGTATGATTTAGTGGGGAAAAAAATCAGTTTCATAAGGTTGAATTCAAGACTAAAAATAGTTAAGCATGAAAATGTAAGACTTGCCAGAAATGCTTTAATTATTTATGAAGGAATCTGCTATCTTACTTGGAATGTCGTAGAGGGGCGTAATCAAGAACACGAATAAGCAATCATCAAACATTACCATCTATAAATAGAGCGCTAGTTTCCATCCTGTCTATACTTGTAGTAATGGAATGACTAAAAAAGAAATGGAAGAAAAGTTTGTTGGAACAGAATAACATACATGAAGAATGATCAATTTTAAAACTTGGAATCCAATCTTGATTTCCAAAACATAGTTACATATTATCTATGTAACTAGTACCAATTGTAAGCTTGTAGGTGGGTCTCCTTTTTGCCACATGGCTTGGAATATGAAACGATAAACCAACAAAACATGATCAAATATTAAAAAAAATTGATTAGGTTATCTATAAAATAAATATCTGAGTTGTTCTTTGGGTTCAAATGGAATGAAGGCTTGAAGAATATGACTTTAGTTAAACGCAGACATTATAAAATTTAATCAAGAGTCAAGAAAAAAAATCATGTGAGGAAAAAGCTCCCATTGCCAAAAGCAATGCTCATGGAGTCAAAACGGGCAGTTATCTATTAACTGATGGGCCGAGCGACCTACTCGATGTAGCGACAACAAAGGGATCTCAAACCTCTTTCCCCTCCACTTAGAAATCAAAGACTTGCCATAAGCGACACTTAGCAAATAAATGGCATCTTAGCTAAGATCTAATTTCCCCTAGGCTTCGGAATTCATAGATTACTCGAGAGTTAATTTTGATAATGTAGCTAAAAAATTGACTTTGGTAATGAAGCCAGCTCTCTAACTTTGATCCAAGGAGTTTGATATCCCAATACCACCGAGTTGCATTGGATTCCAATCATGGTTCAAAATATCTAGATCAAAAATTGGGAAAATGGTATTACTAATCATGGTTCAAACTTCAAAATACCCTAAACATGTCTTGAAAATAAATCTTTTTGGCTAATGGTTATGCTCTGAATATTCTGGATTTATGGACATTAGTTCAAGCAAATGGAAAAATGCTTTACCATAGATAAATAACTTAAGCATATGGATGCTCTAATTGGTCATGATCATAGACAAATAGAGATGAAATTGAAAAGAAAAAATTACTCAAATCTGCTCGCGCATCAATAGATTACTTCTATTTAATGTACGATAAAACCATATTACATGACATCCAGAAGAAAGAACTCACTCAAATCTGCCCCTTTGTTCACCATCGGTTTAAGATTGAACACTTGAACAATGAGATATGGAGTTCATATGAAGAATCTGAAGATGGGTTCTTGAGTATCATAAGGGAAATTGATTTCTCCATTCCTTTTGAATTGTTGCTTCAATTTCTTGGTGGGAGCGATATAATATTGGGAGAGGAGGGATTATAGAAAAGATAGAGAAAC
>JACGCM010002147.1:0-24699 GCA_014058105.1 Kingdonia uniflora | reverse complement strand
AACGCGTAGGGACACCGGGGACAACAGGGTTGGGCCACGCCCTTCCTCAAGACCAAAAAAAAAAAAGGGGGAAAAAAAACTTGCTTTACCGCAGAATCTGGTAGTCTATACTCTTCTCCATTGTACCTCAGATCTGCAATTTTTAACTAGTTGCCCCGGTGTATCTTCGTTTTAAGAGCGACGCCATTGGTAGTTGCAGCAAGGAACTTCTATTTAAGGCCTACGCCGCTAGGTCAACACAAAAGTTTTGGGGAAACGTTCTTGTGTTTTTTTAGTTTATGTCTTCGAAGTTTGTTGTGTTGTGCTAGGTTAGGAGGAGGTGTGGTTATTCACTCAAAATTGTTCACTCTTCCCTCGAGATTTGTGTATATGTTTAGTTGCCAAGAATAGCATTTAGTGGTGTTAACTAACTATTTTTTAATTAAAGAACAGCATTTTGAGATATCCTCGAAATGGAAAAAGACAGCCATATATGAAATGAATATAGTACAAAAATACTACGTGTATACCGCTGTGTCCCTGTTTTTCCGCTTTTTTGAGGTGCCGGTTGGACCCCCTTACCCGTGTCGGACCACCGGGACACCCTTATCCGTGGTCGGACACCGACCCCGTAGCCTTGTTGTTTGTTACCTATCAGTTATGTGACCTTGTTGTGATTAATAGTTTCTGGTAGGGTTTGTCTAGCCCTAGCTTCGTTTTTGCAAGAAATAAAAGATAAAATAACTTAATATAAGAGAGGCAGAAAATAGAATCGGCAAAGAGAGGGGGTAGAGTCATCAAGATACAAGTAAATCTGTGTCTCACATCAGAAAGAATGTTCTTATTATCATTTCTCGATACCTCCATGCGTGTTATTTTCTGAAAATTTCCTGCTCTTTTGTATAGACTTGCACTCAAGCACTCCTCTTTGATATTGTTGTTTAGCCATTTCAGCCCGAGCCACTAAATCGGCTTCCCTCCACTTTCTGTTTATTAGAGTATTTGAGTTTTGAGTGACCAGATTGATCACAGTCGGTGTTATTCCATTTTGCAGAGCATTATTCCTCAAAAAGGGAGTGAAGTGAATTTGACTCTTGGTGGTATAGACCTTAACAACTCAGGCAGGTTGGCACAGTCTATCAAATTTCATTTTGGATTTTCTTATCTGCTAATTATGCACTGATTGTTGTTACTATATTAATTTTGAAAATCTGGTAACTGTTTTCTAGTGAATAATTGCAGTGTGGTTGTAAGAGAAGACAAAAAGCTTTTGACTGTGCTCTTTCCCGATGGCCGTGATGGGCGGGCTTTCACACTTAAGGTGAATCCTTGTTCATCTGTTTAAAAGAAGTTATAGGAAGCCTAAGCACCTTTAGCTTAAATTATACCACGTACCATAGTTGAGTCAAACTCCTCGTAGTCACTTTTAAACTACCCTCATTACCATCCCTTCATATAGAGCCACACATTTATGTTGTTCCCTTTCCTACTTTACTTCCTTATATCGATATGTTCCCTCTTTTATCTTATTATTGGCACTTCTGCCCTTTATATTAAATGGAAGCCTTGGTACTTTTGTGGACACCAATAATAGATAATCTCAGAGGCTACTATGGGCTTTTCTTGCTCTTTGGTTCCATTTGAATTTTCAGGGTTTTCGCTGGAGAAAAGGATTTTCGCTTACTTCAACCCATTTGCGTTAAGAAATTTATTTTTAGATTTAACTTATTCTTCTATAATGACGCGACAGGCTGAGACTTCAGAGGATCTGAACGATTGGAAGTCCGCACTTGAAAATGCTTTAGCACAAGCACCAAGTGCAGCTCTTGTGATGGGACAAAATGCCATCTTTCGTAACGATCCAGCCGATACAATTGATGTATCTACTGAACAATGTATTTTCTCTATATCTCCTGAAGCTATTATAAGGTTAATCAAGTAGTAAATTGTGGATATATATTTTTAGGGTGCTGTGCATTGATAGAGTAGTGTGTTTTAAATTCTACAGCTGCGTACATCAATTCACTAAGAAATTCATTTTTTCGTACTTTTGTCTCAGGGAGGGATAGAAGGCCTATAAAGTCTTTGGTTGTTGGTAGGCCAATTTTACTTGCCTTGGAGGATATTGATGGTGCTCCGTCTTTCTTAGAGAAAGCTCTTAACTTCATAGAAGAATATGGTAATAACTTCTTTGTATAATGTGATTTTCTTTCTATCACTAGTACTATGTACTTACTTTCCTAATCTTGTGACCCAGAGGATTACTATGTCTTATCAAAAGTTAAAAACAGAGGTGTTTGTCAACGAGAAGATATGCTACATTGTCAAAAGATTGCGAAAAGTATTATCTCGTTGAGCTGTTGGCTGTTTGTCACTGTTTTTCTCAAACTTTCTTAAACTCATTGGTTAATTTTTATATTATTCTCGTGCTGTCTATGTTATACATATATTTAAAAATAAAAATAGTAGTACTTACACTCTCTACATAATATGAACTTATACCTCTTGGTGTTGATCTTATCCAACAGGTGTTCAAGTGGAAGGAATTCTGCGACAAGCTGCTGATGTTGACGATGTTGAGCATAGAGTTCGGGAGTATGAGCAGGGTATGTTCAGTATTTAAATGTATTTACTGTTATTTTACTTGTGTTTTTGGATCAGGGTATGTTTTTTTGTAAGCTAGCAAAAAAAAAAGGAACAAGTGGAAAAGACAGAGGGTTGCGGTTTCTCATATATTGAATTTTCAGGTAAAGATAGAGGGTTGCAGTTTCTCATATAGCTTACCGTGTAACCCATCACAATGTTTCAGGAAAAATTGAGTTTTCTCCGGAGGAAGATGCGCATATTATTGCTGATTGTGTTAAGGTATTAAAGTAATGCAGCGATTTCCTTTAGAAGGTCTTATTGCATGAGCCTAATAAATTTGTGTGTGTGTGTGTGTGTGGCTTATCTAGCATATCCTTAGGGAGTTACCATCATCCCCAGTTCCTGCATCTTGTTGCAATGCACTTTTGGAAGCATGCAGTAAGTTTTTTAAGTACATATGCACTTCTTCTTTTTTGCTTATTTGGGGACACAGAAGCATGAACGTATTTTATTTTGCTGTGGTCCTCTCTTCTCCAGATGTCCAACATAGGTTTACAGAAATAAAATATATGGAACCTAACTGTCACAACCCACTCTAAGTGCACACGATATTGTGCCATCTTAACCACCTCTAGCAAAGGTGTGAATTTTTCTTTCCCTTCAAAAGGCCTCGATGGCAAATAGAGTAAATATCTTAACTTAGGGACCATACACCCGACAAGATTTTAAGCGACGTGGGACTAAACTATTGGTGCAGCAATCACCACACTTGGGTTAGGCATCTCTCCAGTACACCCGCTCAGACAATGTGTTACATTCCCCCCACGTTTAAGATCGAGCCTCCGCTTTGATATGTGCACCGATATTATCCCCACTTAACCACCTCCAACACAGGTGTGAGGTTTTGTTTCCTTCAAAAGGCCTCGGCGGTGACATGTAGAGTAAGATATTAGTTAAGGGCCATATGCTTAGACATGATTTTATGTGGTGTAAGACTATGCCATTGCTGCAACCATCACCACACTCGGGTTAGGCACATCTCCGGTAGACTTGCTCGGACGGGGTGTCATACTATTACTAATTGGAAACTAAAATAAATAAAACAAATAATTATTCTAATAGGAGTTGGAGAGGGGGGTAGGGGGCATGCACATGCTACTCTTAAAAAAGATGTCCACACTCAAGAAATGCATGCAACACACATACATTACTCTGATTTAAAAGTAAATAGGATTTTCTAAAATATCAAGGAAGAAACATAAAGGTCTCCTTGGAAATAAATTTGGGCTACTTATTGTTTTTATCATGAAAGACTTTCCTCTTTAAGAATGTCAAATGGATCTTTTTTGGCCACTTAGTATTTAGACGGTGCCCAATTGTAAGTGAAGAAGGATAGACTTTGTATAAAAAACTTTTAGCAACAGCCTTTGCTTTGACCTCCATAGAATGTTAATTTGTTGTGAATAATTTCAACTAGTGAATAACTTCACCTATCTAAAACATTTCTATCAATCATCATTATCTCAAACTTGCAAAGTTCTCTCAAAGAAATCCACATTCTCAACAAAATTGAGTTATGCATTCAAAATTGACTTTAGGGTGTGTTTGATTCAACATTTTCAAGTGGAAAATAAAATATTTTTAAGAAAATTTGGTTTTCCACTATTTGATAGCCTCTTTATTAAAGGTTAGGAAAATTTTCCAAGTTAAAATTTTTTTCTTAAAAACAAGCCATTTATTCCCCTAAGAAAATTTTCCTAATCTGTTTTCTAGCCCCACCTATCTCTTCTCTCTCCTCCCTTGTCTCTTCGTTTACATAAATTAGCTTACCCCCTAAGAAAATTTTCCAGATCTATTTTCCAGCCCCACCTATCTCTTCTCTCTTCATTTACATAGAGATATTCAATAAATTTGATTATTTTCAATGTACGAATCAAACAAATTAAATGTAGTTTTTCTAGAAAATTTTCTTAAAACTAATTTCCATGAGAAAATGATATTTTCTTTGGAATATTTTCTATGCAATCAAACACACCATTAGCCTTTAACACACTTCTAGTTCTGCGAATAGTTTGTTTGTTAGTGGGAGCATCATGACATTTATTTAACTCATATCTCTCAAATTTCAACATATGTTTTAGTGTAAAATTAATTTATTGATTAAGAGAGAAACACTTTACGAGGTGGAAAGATAAAATAAAACAATACAAGACACTCGACCTCACACCGAGTCCGTGGTAGCTAACTCTTTCCATCGGCTCACGAGATCTTCAAATGTGGCCCCCTTCATGACTTTAGATGATGAAGACCAATACAAGATAGTCGTGTATGTCTAGGATGATTTCCTCCACGGACTTAACCTTCTCATTAAAGTGCCTTTTATTATTTTCCTTCCACAAAACTCGTCGAATTGCATATGGAGTAAGATCCCAAAGAACTTTCCCAATCTTTTTTCTGAACAACTTACACCACCACACGTTTAAAGATGAGATAAAGCTTTGCTCAAAAACTCAAGAGACCCCAAAAAGATTAAGGAAATGATTCCACACCTCCATTGCAATCGGGCAATGTAGAAGTAAATGATCAACAAATTTCAACTTTTTCTTAATAACCACTATACATTTTGGCTGTCTTTCATGCTCAAGTAGCAATCAGCTAGCTCACTGCATTGCTTGTTGGATTTTTTCGCTATATAGTCATGGGTACAATATAGAATTGCTCATATTTGAGCACATGGTTGGCTTGCTTCATCTCTCTTGGTTAGCTTGTTGGATTTTTTCGCTATAATCATGGATACTATATAAGGTTACTCATATTTGAGCACATGGTTGGTTTGCTTCATCTCTCTCAATACTCTCTGAGATCTTAACGTTGTCTAGGGACTGAGCATGGAGGCAGAGTGAATGCTATGCGCAGTGCAATATCTGAAACGTTCCCGGAGCCAAATCGGCGTCTATTACAAAGGTACTTAAAGTTTAAGTGATATTGATGTCTATGAAAAAGTTACTGTACGAATGTTGATGCAACTATGAACTATGTAACTCACAATGAATAGGTTTATTCTTTATGGTTATACTAACTTTGTTCATCCTTTATCTAGATTTCCATTATTTGCCTTTATGTTTTGACCGGTAGAGCAGAACCTATTAGAAAAGAAAGAAAAAATGGAACTCCCCAAGGAGTCCAGACAGTATACTATATTAGTTAGGAACGAAACTCGTTACAATGGAAAGACGCTTTACACAATATTTTTGGAGACATTTGGGCCTGATCTGAACCTGTTGGTTGGTAAAACTACATTGGATTTCCGATCTCACGTTCATCATCTGAATGATAAACAATGAAGATTATGAAAATTTAAGGAGATGAATATTAAATTGTAGATAAAAAATTCCTTCTTCTGTGACAGTTGAAGTAAAGACTGGAGAGATGTGCAATTTTTTTATTTATACAAGAAAATGTATGGTTCGTCCTTACATGATTTAGTAAAGTCCATTATTCCAGTACTTCTTCTGACTATTATGTCGTATATAGCAGTGTAATCCTAAAGTATCTAAATTTCTTTTTTTTTCTTCTCTTCTTTTTGAATTCAGAATTCTTAGGATGATGCAAGCTGTGGCTTCTCGCAAAGCTGAAAACAGGATGAGCTCATCTGCTGTAGCTGCTTGCATGGCACCCTTACTTCTTCGCCCTCTTCTGGCAGGTGATTGCGAACTTGATAACAATTTTAACATGGGCGGGGGTGATGGATCTGTTCAACTTCTCCAAGCTGCTGCAGCAGCAAACCATGCTCAGGCCATTGTTATAACTCTAATGGAAGAATATGACAACATATTTAGAGTAAGTTTTTAGTATTCAACAATTTAGCATGGAATTAAATACATGTGTCGTTGTTCGATACCAGTACTAGGTGTCGAACACGGCGACTTCAAAATCAGTGAAAACGCGGACATGGCCTTGCACTTGGTTTTACATTATTTAACTTTATGTTTTATTACCAACGAACAAGGTTTTTAGGTGCTTATTCCTGCACAACTACACTCATCTTCAGGCTCCTTTAACTTTATATTACCCCCTATTCTGAAAAATGTTACTTGTTATGACTTAAATTTTACATTCAGTGAAAATTTGAGAGCCATTTTCACAAAATAGGCAATACTTCTAAGGTTGACAAAACTGGGAGGGGTACCTTATTTGAAAAAATTAATGGGCAAGTGAGCCTAAATTATATCAATATATACGAGCACAGTATGGATAATGTCATGGTTAAATTAACGTGCCGATAGTTGATAGTAGGAGTTCATACCTTTCTAATGCCATTATAAAATTTGAACTTGCCAGACAGTCGATTATTTATATTCTTTTTGATCACTTTCTTAAATCCGAGTTTTTGCAGGATGATAGCTTGTTGGTTGACTCTATTTCTCCCGAACTCTACTCAGAGTCAGAAGAAATTGGTAGTGAGGATGAAGAATTTACTGATGATGACGAAGATGAGCTCCTCGAAGATGGTGAATACCCTGATTCACAACCTGACCTTGATGGTGATACTGAAGATGCATTAAGCGGAAGTGTCACTGTTAATGGAGATGATGATGACCAATACGACGATAAGGTTCCTTTTAACTTTTTATTTTCATGTTAGTCACGTGCAATGCATGAATAGCTTATTTTGAAAATACTGATTAGGAATGATGCCTAAAGGCAGCAAATTGGCTTAGCTGACATGAGTTTCCTCACTATCATGTATTCTGCAGTATCAACTGTCAGTTTGACAACTCTTGAGAGTTCTTAGTTCTTGTCCTCTATTCTTTTGCCATTTCCATCAATTAGTTAGTTCCATAAAGTCAACGTACTTTTTCTTCAATGATTATGCTCCTTTCTAATGCTTATCATTAGTAAAAAAAAACAACAAAATGTGGAATTGCTTAGTGTGGTTTATTGCATAAATAAATATTGCAAGTATAGCTGGGAAAGATTCCAACGAGATGGAAACTCTAAACAAGCGTCAAGCGAGCACAAAATACAAAATCCAGGACTTACTTTAAAAAATGCTCTCGAAACCCTTAGGATTAAAGAGGGTGGAAAGAGGTTAGAAGAAGATGGCGAAAGAGATAAAAAAAGATACATAACTGTAGGAGAAAATTAATCAGTGAAAGAGTCAAGTTCCCTGATATCACATTTATTAACTATAAGTTCCACGATTTTTAAGAAGTACAACTATTAAATATTTATCTGCACCTGATCAACAATGTTGACAGGGAGTACAGTTCAAAGCAGTATGCAGCTTCTCCTTTATGAAGTGACGATCGACTTCAACATGCTTCGTCAAGACTCGAAGATGGGTTGTGCATCTTCCTTGGCCAGGTTAGTGGTTATGTCCTGAGAGGATTAGGGTTAGCTGATGGGAAAATGTTGATGGTAGGAGCTGCAAAGGTTCTTTCTAGTCGTTGGATTCAATGAAGGACTACTCTATCGGCTTTATGGTCAAGGTCAAAAGGAGATGAGACGTGTGGGGTTGGTTAAGGTGGGGTCCAATCTCAACAAAAATGAGGTTATGATGATGAACGATAAGACATAAGGTAGCCTTTGTGGTTTCTAACCTCTATGGCTTTATTCTTCCTCTCATGGAAGTAGTTTTACACGAGGTGTCAACGGGGATTTTTGAACCCGGAAGGCTGAACATAAAGATAATATTAGGGAGCTTATAGTTGTCAATGAAGACCAAAATGATAACAGTGTAAACCATAGGGCGTTGGGCATCCTTTCTAGGAAAGGAGAATTAATAATATATTCATTAATCTTATTTATAGAGGGCTGATTTTCTGTGGTACTCTCGTCTTATAGATGGATATAGTAAAATTATTGCAAATGTTATGCAAGAATATGAAAACAAAAAGGATATTGTGATCTATAAATTTTAGGAGGTCTGGTGTTGAGTTTCCACAAAGATTGGTCAATTGGACTGCCATTTTCACTGCTATCAGGGCGAGATAAAGTTTAGGAAAAAAGCACATTGATTAAAAAAGTAATGGATTGGGATTCAGTGGAGGAAAAGAGACCCCCACTATAGGTACCCTGACAGTGTCCCCTCTTAAACAGCCCCAAAGAGGTGTCAGTTTTGCCTCAAAAAGCATTGGCAATACGTAGTGTAAACCAGGAAGGGAGGGAGCGTATGATTGCAGTGTATCACGTTTGGAAAGTGTGAACGAAGAACATCCTGTGGAAGGTGACATTTTAATACTGGAGAGTGGTTTGGGGCTGAAGATTGACTATGGACATGCTTAGAATAAGAGATATGGACGTGGACTTTTCTATCTTGGGAGTGGTTTGGGGCTGTTTTTTTTTTGTTTTTTTCATTGTTAGTGTCCGATGGAGATGCACTTTTTTTCCCATTAGTTAATGAAATGTTGGTTCAGGGCTTTCAAAGGGAGATCAGTCCTTGTGAATCTCACTCCTTAATCTATTGGGCAGGTTTTTTTTGGAGGATAGTTGGCACTTCGGTGGGAAGATAAAGACTATCTATGTATGGATGCAGTGATTTTGATATATAAGCAGTCCTACTTTATTGGCCCTCGAGCTCCAAAATTACGAGGGTTAGTAATATTCAAATATCTCACTGTGAGATGGAGTACTTTAATCATTAACAAAGACGGCGTAACGTTTTTATGTTTTGTCTCGTGTTCAAGTTTTTGTCCTATTTTTTAATCCTAAGGACAGTGCTCTTCTCTTCTCGGAAAGTTTCTTCTTTGGATCATTAATTTACTTTTACTTCCTGAAGAAAATAGTGAAATAAAGGCATTATCATATTTAATTGTAAGTTACTTAAAATATTAAAAGAACACCCCTGTTTTTTAGTCAAAAACACGTAATAACACATATTTTGAAGAAGCTAACATGTGTCTTGATGACAGTTTTTCATGCATATTGTATGCATCGCTTAGTAATATCTCCTTAATTTAAATAAAGAACATTTTCTGTAAGAATTATTTAACTAACCAAACCAAAGTCTTTTGGTATCTTTTTAATAATGTACTAATGCAGTTTTGTAAGAGTGCAGGTATTTGAAGGTTCTAATTCAGGTTTTGGCCCTCCGGATGAAAAGGCATCATGTGAAACTGATACTATATTGTCTGATACTAACTCAGCAGTGAGTGTGCGTGCGGCTCGTACATCTCCAGAAGATGTTCCTGCTTCAAGGAGTCTTGAGCTTCAGTCCATGGATCATACTCCATCTTCGAGCACACAAAAATCTAAGAAACCTGTGTCTGCTTTTCCACGAAGAACTGTTTGGGGGCGCACCTCTGTAAGTATTCTAATGGTTGTTGATATCCATGCTGCAACATTCTTTATATATCTGTTATGTTTGGTCAGTAACTGTCTTATTTATCTCCTATTGGAATGACTTACACTAGGAGACTGTTAGTGTGAATCAACTCATGGATAAATAAATAAAATGGGATCTGATCAGCCGTGCACTCTAGATCTTGTCTAGTCAGTTATACTCTCGGTTATATTGTCAGTAACACACTGACTCAGGCGAGTCCTAGATGAAATTATCTTGATCAGCCGAGTTGGATCTAGACTTGTATTTTATTGAAAATTTACTTTGATTGGACAATCGTCCGCTCCTTTTTTTCTTTTCTTTTTTTGCTAAATTAGAAAGATTTTATTGCACAAGAACAAAATTACAACAAAACAAGAGACGGCTAACAGGCTAACACCTCTCAAAAGTTAACAGAATCTAAAATATTCTTCCACGGGGACCACAATTTTATAGAGAAAAGGAGGTCTCCCTACATTGAATTCTCTAATGCCCTCTTGAAGTCTTGATTCTTTCCCTGCCAGCTTGTCAAGGCTAAAATCTGCCCCCTCCAGGTTGCGGATATTCTAAGATGAATAACAAAATTAACAATGCGAAACTGCCACCATTCAATCATGGCCTTTATACTTTTGAACAGTTGTAGTTATATACCATAATACATTAGGTTATTATGGCATGATATATTTGTTATAACTGTTGTGATACCGAATGTTTGATCCAAGGCCAAGGGGTACCACCCCTAGGGTTAGTCTCCGCCTGAACAAATGTGGCAGGCCTGAGTTATAAGAACCATTTTTTTTCCTTCTTATTTCTACAAGTTAGAAGATGGGGTTAGGCAGACCCCCAATCAAAAAAGTTTATTAAAGAAGAAAAGGTGCTTACGACAATATGGTCTTCTATGTTTTTTAAATTCTAGTTAATTGTCTGACGTAATATGTAAAAAGGGCGCATAAATGATTTAGTCATCTAGATCACTGGAGGGAAGTCTTATCTAATTTTATTTGTTTATGTTGTATTCTTGGGGATTGTATTTGACGTTACTATTAGCAGTACTTAGTTTTAAATGTGGAATTTATATTTTTCATAGGTTTTCTATATGGATGAGGATTGCTTGATTTTTCTAGGTCAAATATATAATAATCGTAATTACGCCATCTTTCAATTACTATTTTGTCTATGAAAGTTATTATGTATATTTCTGATGTGTAATTTGAATTTAAACATGTAAGAGTAATAAATATATATAAATTAGGATTTATCTGTATCGGCTCGATCTGTGCAGATCGGCCAAGCTGGCGATCCAGATCTGCTGATTTAGACCTTGATAATTGTAAACCTGAAAAATAGATTAGAAATATGATTATTATTGTATTCTTTAGGTTTGATCTATATAAAGAGACTAGAAGAGGTTGATCATTTCTTTCTCCTGCTTTTCCATTCTCTTCTTTTCCACTCCTACTTTTTCTTTTCTTTTTAAAAGGTAAGCTGCTTGTGATGGGAATTGAACTCAGGACCTCTTGGTTTTCCAAGCACTAGCCCTACCAACTTTTCCATTTCTACTTTTATCTTTGATATTTCCACATTTCTTATGTGTCTAGTGTTCATTTCTCTTATAACTGAAATTCATTTATCTATTTTATTGTCCAGACAAGAAGGAACCTTCCGCTGGAATCCATTGATTTTACAATTGAAGATGAGTAAGTTACATAGCCATTGAATGTGTAGCCAGGTCTATATTTGAAACAATTTCTACTATGTATTGTTTGATGAGAGTTCTTATTATAAGCAGTGCCTGTAAATGTAACAAACATTTCCCCTTAGACATTTACACCTCTTTTACAAATGGATGAATGACCGCAGCTGAGCCAGTTTACAAAGTTACTTGTAGACTTATAGATGATAAAAATCAGCATGTCATTCATACTGTCATTTCCTGCAAAAATCTTGAGATCTTACATTGAAAACTAAAATAAATCTCTTAATATTTAAACAACTGAATTGTGATAACCCTAAAATAAATCTCTTAGTATTTAAATTAACTGAATTGTGATATCCCTAACTAAGGGAGTTTTTATAGAATAAAAGCACTGTAGTTTAGCATTGTTAGTACTATACAATTCTTAATAAGCAAGAAAGTACATTTTTGAGTCATCAGATTCCTTTTTTCTTATTTGCATTTTTATGTTTGCTTAGAGATTGTTTCTAGCATGTCCAAGAATCTATTTGGGCTTTAACTTGATATCTTGGTTCAGGGTTGCAATTCAGAAGCTTGAGACCGCTAAAACTGACTTGAAAAGTAAAATTGCAAAGAAGGTACCTCTTCGTCTGTTTATCCTTTGGAAGTACGTGGTTATCTGTCAAAGAATTTCTTTTCTTAATTACAAACTTCTTTTCATGATAGGCAAAAGAGAACGAGGTTCTGCATGAAAGCTTGGAAAGGCTAAAGCAGACTTTACATGAGCAGCGTTTAGCTCTCCAGGAAGATGTATGAACTAGATATTAGAGTTTATGTTCACTATGCCTTTTATAGAGAAAACTCTTTACAGTATTGTGTATGTGTATTTGTGGTTTTTTCTTATGGTCTTAAATGATTACGGGTGCATGGCAGAAGCTCCCCACAACCCCAGCCATTGACTGTCACTGGAAGACTGTCCAGTTGAAAATTTTGTTGACTTATTATAGAGGTGCATGTGAAACAGTGCATAGCTACCAATATTAAGTAATTATCAAGTAAACTAGTCATTGGGTACTGGTTTGTTTATCAATAGTTATTCCTTACCATGTTCACATATTTAAGTTAGTTTTGGCAACTACATTGATGTGATTTAGTTAAACCTATTGGGCTCACTTCAATGAGATGCAACAATTTACAGAACTATTCTGAATTTTGTGCACTGCATACCTATACATAATACCTCTAGGCAGTCTCATTAAGCCTGGGCGGCATAACGTTTAACAGTTATGTAACAGATAAGCTCAAGATGACACATTTAACTCATTAACAAAACTTCATTTCTCTTGTGTTGTTACAAACGTCAATAGCTTTTAGCAACCTCAAGTAGTAGATTAAAGCAGAGAAGTCAATTGTATTTTCACTCCATTAGCAGATCAATTTTTAGCTGCCTTTATTTGGATTGTTCGTGTTTTAACATTGGTCTTACTAGCACACATTTTTTTCACCCTATTATGATAATTATTATGCTATTAATATGTAGTTGCGTAACAAATTGGTATATCAGAGCAATTTTTTATTGGTTCAGTTGATTTTGTGATATAAAACCAAAATAAGAAGCACTCATTCAATGGGAAAAGGGCTTCAATCTTTTCTGGTTGCAAAGCATTCAGTATCTTGTAGTTGACCTGTTTTGATAATTTCTTCAAAAAATCAACCGGAAACATTAAAAAAACTCCCCTGAAATCAATATCAATTTAAATGTCCTGAACAGTTGGTCCATACTTCAATATTCTTAAAAAACAATATTTACTTGAGTAATTTATAATTTTGACAACAGGTGACCAGACTGAAGAAGCAATTACAAAGGGAGAGAGATCTAAAGGAAACAATGGAAGCTGGGTTGAACACGACCCTGCGAAACTTGCGCATCTCAGACAATATTGATGAAAAGGTTGGTTTGGCACATAAATAGCAAGTCTTCTTCACCAATTGAACTGATTTGGATTTTTCAATAAATATATTTGGTCTCCAAACTTCTCTTCAGACAAAGACAGAGCTTGAAGAAATTGCTCAGACAGAAATAGATGTGACTAATCTCAAGCAGAAAGTTGCTGAACTTCATATGCATCTTAATCAACAACGCAAAAATGAGTACGGAACTGTATGTGAATCATGCGGTCAACTACAACAAAATAGTCCAAATTTTGAAGAAAGAAAGTAAGTTTTGTAGTAACAGTAATTCTATGCATATGTGTTGAAAGTTCATCTGGTGTTTGTTAAAACTTGTTAAATGTGACTAGGTAGTTTTCTTCTTGTGTCTGTGACTGAGTAATATTGTTGTTCTTATCCGTTTAAATTGTGAATTTAGGAAAGATCAATAAACTTTTGAACCTAACTATGCTACACCTCTTCATGTGAAGTCAACAACAAATGAGGTATGTCATTTATTTTTGGACGTTGATTATTTATTGTTCATTGCAGGCTAGTTTGACTGTATTACAATTGACACTATCAAGACATTTCCTTAAAAATCTACTAGCAACATGCGTAACAATATCCTTCTAATTAAAGCAAATAAAATAAAATTATTAAAATAGAGAGAGTGGTCCCGCGAGATGGAAAGACGACTGCCTACCTGGGCGTTGTGACGACGCACAACCCATCAGTAACATTAACATGGGTATGTGCATCAGTAACATTAACATTGGCGCGGACACGGCCATACATTTTTCTTTATTCATATTACTTATATTTTGTATCCTGTTATAAGCATATATATACTTTATTCCATATACATATGATATTTACTTTTTTTCAAAATGTTACAAACACATAAATCGGATAGACCTTTATTAATTTGCACTTAATAAGAAACATAGTAATAAAGTACTTAGTAGAATTGAGTAATGTATCTAAAGAGCTTGAAACTTTAAAAGATTTGTCAAAAGTCTTGGATCTGAGCAAGGACTACCCATTGGTATGTCCAAGCGGAGTGTCCGACACATGTGGACAAGGTTCTATTCAAATGTGAGTGTCCATGTCATGTAGATCGGAATACTTTCAAGTTTAGCAACATGTTGGGAAATGGTTTTCTTCTTATTATGTGTAATATTTTCCCTAGTTAAAGGCACTTTTATATTTACAACAGGAGTATTTGACACGAGCAGACTATGAGAAAGTGAAAATTCAAGACCCACCATTATTACCAAAAATAAGGATAACTGCGAAGCAACCGCAGGATTCTGTTCATGACAGTACCAACAAAATTATTGGAGCTGCTACATTATCTTCTTTGGAGCCGGTTACTGTGGGAGCTACTGCCTTATCTAATGCTAAAAAGTCCGGTTTGAAGATTGAGGTTAGCTTTTCCATTAATTTTTGAGATTACCTTACGTAAAAAAATCTTTCACAAATACTGGGGCAAGTTCTTAAAAGAATACTGATGTAAACTGATTACGCAGAAGCCAATAATCAAGAAAAACACCAGTTTTAACAAAAGGAATTAGGTTCGTGAGGAACCCTAATTTTATTAATTAGAACCTTGTTCTAAACAAGACTACTTTAACTAAATTAACTAACTTAACCAAGAAACAAATAACCTAGACCTCCCCTTTTATAGAACACAAGGGGGGGTTAGAATTAGGAACTCTAATTCTAATTGAAACAAAATTCTACTTAAACTGGGAAACTGCTAATAACCTAGGTTGGGCCTCTCCAACAAGGCTTAAGCTAAAGACTAAAATATAAAGCATTAAAGAAACATAGATGGTACGATGGGTAAACGATCCTATGAGGGATGCGCCACATCAAACCCTCCCGTCTGAGAAGATTTCGTCCACGAAATCAAGGGGGCGGTACTCCAGATGACTCGCGCACGTATGTGTATCCCAGTCTCTTCGTCTTCATCCCGTAGAACGTGCACGAAATTTGTACGGTGGAACTCTTTTGGAAATCTTGAAATCTTCCGCAGAATTTTCCGTACCCAGGGATTGTACCCAAGAGCGGGGGTACGATGTCGTCACCGACATCCCTACGTCCATCGACGTCAAAATTAAAAAAACTGAGAAATTATTGTAGTCCGCTCCTCAACACCTGCTATAAAACCTTCCCAAAATGGATCAACATACGGACATAATTCTTCGTATCGGGCCATCATCTCCCTTATACGGATCAAATATTTGGATGCCCCAGACTGTAATATAAGTGAATGGAACTGTTGGACGATGTTAATCTGCATCTCATGTTTCGTACGTGTTTCCTGAATCCATTGTTGTGTGGCACGATACTGTTGGGGTGGCAATGCTAGTACTGGCTCATCTTGCTTCAAGGTTGAACTGTTGGAGGGGTTTTGTATGTTGGACCACATCCTCACCCAAATTCTAATTTAAAAGTTGGTTGCTTGGGTCAGGGGGTTTAAAGATGGGTTTGGGCCTAGATTTGGACCAAATCGGGTTTGATGTAGTATTAAGAGGTAGTGGTGGCCCCAGTCTCATCTCATCATTTGGGACTCGTTCTTTCGGTTTTGCAAATTGTTATTTATTGTTGCAGTGGGCCTGGGACTGTCTGAAACCTGTTGTGGGTTGTTATGAGTTGTTTTGGAATTGGGACGTGGGCCTTGAATTTGACTTAGTGATATGGGTTTAGTACCCGGCTCATACGGGTCAAAAGGGATCCACGAACTCGTCTCTCCCACGATCTGCTTTTTTTTTGTCGCAAATGTATTCGCGGCTTCGATCGCAGCTACAGTAACCGGGACTTGAGTCTCTCCGACAGCCGGCTTAGGTTTTGAATATCAATCTCTCCCCTTTCGTGAACCCCGGTTTCGGTGTCCAATTTTGCAAAAGGGTTGTTTAGGTCGTCGCTCTTCGCGACGATGCTTCCTTCTAGAGAAATATTGTCAATTACGCCCAACAGAGGTAGTTGGGGGGGGAGGGGGGAAGGCTCCTCTACCCAAAGCCTCGACAAGCCCTTCAAGCTTGTCAGCATTATCCGATATCCTCGCTACATTGTCGGCGAGCGTAGGTTTCTTCGTCGTAGGTCTCCCACGAGGCATCTTTGCTTTTGAAACTGACTACTCTTAGATCTAACGCAGCTTTGGTACCACTTTGATGTAAACTGATTACGCAGGAAGCCAATAATCAAGAAAAACACCAGTTTTAACAAAAAGAATTAGGTTCGTGAGGAACCCTAATTTTATTAATTAGGACATTGTTCTGAACAAGACTACTTTAACTGAATTAATTAACTTAACCAAGAAACAAATAACCTAGACCTCCCCTTTTATAGAACACAAGGGGGGTTAGAATTAGGAACCCTAATTCTAATTGAAATAAAATTCTACTTAAACTGGAAAACTGCTAATAACCTAGGCTGGGCTTTCCAACAAAGCTTAAGCTAAAGACTAAAATACAAAGCATTAAACAAACATAGATGGTACGGTGGGTAAACGATCCTATGAGGGATGCGCCACATCAAATACACTGGACGCCTTGTCCACAAAACACGAGCAATATAGAAACTGTTTTTTCAATTTCAATATGATATTATTTGGTCTTCACAAAATAAGAATTCTATTTAATAATTTCCTTTTAGCATTCATCTTAATCCTTACTTACGATGCTGGTTTTTTTCTATGTTTTTGCATTTGTAACATGCTTATTATTCTGTTTTATTCACATTCAGGAAAGTCCGAAAGAGTAGGTTTAAAAATCCAAAAAATCACGTTTTCCGAATTAACGACAAAATTTAGGAGGTTGGATCTAATGTTACTCAATTTCTGCTAGACCATACTTTAGGCCTATGCGGTTATCCTAACTAGGTTGAACTTATTTGCACTTTATTCATTATCTTCTAGGTTGATTGATTAATTGGAGGTTGTTAACCTCTTCTCCTGCATCCACTTCTGCAGGGAACTGTTACAACATCTTCAGCTTTGTCCAAGCTGACAAACCGACTCAACTTTTTGAAAGAAAGGCGAAGTCAGATTGTAAACGAGCTTCAAAACATGGAAAATGGTAGACCATCAGAAATTTAGTCACTTGGTGGTCCTCCACGGACGAACTCCAGATGACAGATAATACTTGTCTCTCTGTATAATCTCCTCTCTTGATTTATATGTAAATGGCGACAATCTCCTCACAAAACATTTTGATATATGAATCAGCTAGGAATTTGATTGGGTCGGCCATACTCAAAAAATGGTGGAGCCTAAAATGTAAAAGTTGGCTACTTAGGTGGAGTCTGAGCTGTTGCTAAATGTGGTTTCTGAAGATTCTCACACAATAAAAACCAGTTAATGTATGAGACACTTAGTAAGGTAAAAGCAGAGATAATTTCATTGTTTATTTATTTTGTCTTGAGTTGCAAATTGTTCTAGCTAGCTACTAAGAATGCAAACTGGTTTCACTGGTAGAATGATTTGTGAAAAACTTTAGAACATCTGTAATTGACTACTGTCTCTGCTGAAAATGAGATATTCTTCGAATCCAATTGAGCTGGTTATTTTTAGTTGAATAGCATTTTCAACTAATAAACCTGGAAATATTTTATTCCCCGAGATACACACTATGAGCAACTGAAACGATGACTTTCATATGGAAGTATTTACTTTTAGGATCCATTTTGGGACATTCTTCAACTGAACATGTAATAATGATACATCATTCAAAGCGCTTTATTTTTTTATTGAAAAGAAAAGAAAAAAGAGGTTCATTTGTCGCTTCTAATAATGTGCTCCTCGATCTATCTATGTACACGTTAACGATTTACAATACAATATGAATATGGTATACATGTCAAACAACCAAATATTTGATCCATTTCTTAACACCCCAAGCCAGATACTCTTAAATTTGGTAAAAGAACTTAAATTTCAACCTCAACAATAACTTATCCTTTTTCAACAAAGACTGAGTTAAGACTTGATGTTCAAACGAGGCCGGCTCTGATATCATATTTTTCACGCAGTTTCTTAAAAATTACATAGTCGAGCACATAAGCCTTATCCGGTACACAAATCCTCTAAAAATAAGCAAGCATTGCGATCCAACCACTGCGGAACGAGACGAGACTGAGTTTGGCCCTGGGACTTGGATTCCAACACGAGCTGCTCCACGTAATATTGAGGCAGCCACCAAATTCAAGCACGTGTACTTGCCAACTCGCCGACCTTCAAACAAAAAAATAAAATTAAGACCAATATAGAAAAAAACAAACCAGACCTCCAAATCTCTCTCTCTCTCTCTATCTGTCTCTAAAGACTCTTACAAAAAAAAAACAGAGAGAGGAGGAGATGTTGTTGATTAATGCCCTAAGTATTGCTCGAATGACGACCCAAGATTTCATAATGGAATCAAAAGACATACCTTTTGGATCGATTTATTGGTTCACATATGCAGGGATTTCATGTTTTCTTGTACTCTTTGCTGGAATCATGTCTGGTTTAACTCTGGGGTTGATGTCTTTGGGGTTGGTAGAGCTTGAGATTCTTCAGAGAAGTGGAACTCCAACTGAGAAGAAACAAGCAGGTCTTTAATGTTTTCTCTTATATGATGAATCTTTTTATATGTTGGGAATGGTGGGTGGTTGATGAAATGAGGTTTTGGCGATTTGGGTATTGTTGAATTGGTTTTAGATTTGTTGCATGCAATCTGATATACCCAAACTTGGGTTTTTGTTTATTGGGTTATTGTGAAAGATGGGAATTATGGACTTTCTGAAATGGGGATTTGGGTATTGTTAGATTAGGGAGATAAATATTGGTTTATGATGTTAATGAGTTGAGATGCAATCTTAATTACCCAAATTTGATTTGTAATTAATACCGAAAACATTGGGTTTTTTTTTTGTTATTTGTTCGATTTATGGATTTTTTTTTTCAAATTGCAAGTATTTATAGAGTAATTTGGGTAATTTGTGATGGATCTTGTTATGGAATTCATGCTTAAGATTTTTATGGAAATCGTAATTTTGTTCGTTATTATAGGGTACGGCTGATTTTTGTTTATGTTTCGAACTATGCAGCTGTGATATTTCCAGTTGTTAAAAAGCAGCACCAGCTTCTTGTAACTTTGCTTCTTTGTAATGCTTGTGCTATGGAGGTAAGTGGTTACATGAAGGCCATTCTTTCAGTTTAGTATGATAAAAACCTGTTATTGAGTATTAATTCAATTGAACCATGCGGATTTAAGTTAGAATAATAATGATCTATTTTCTCAACAGTTTCTAATGTGATTTATGATATTGCTGTGAGTATCCAAGGATGCTCTTAATACTCCTCTTCTTAGCTTGGTGGGGCACTCTGTTGAAGTTTATAACACATAAGACCTTGGCTTTATAGAAAACAATAACATTAGGAAGTTCTTTAACGAGGTCACTAACGCCCGAAATCAAACTAACATGATGAACTTGGGGATGGTTTATGGAGAGTAGGAGTAGCGGGGTTTTATTCTTAATTTTTACCTTTAGGATTGTTATGTTAGGCCAAAGTTAGACAAGGGTGGAGCCAGAATTAACGGTAAAAGAGCACATTAACTAAAAGGTTATTGATATGTACAAAAAGGGGGTTCATTTATATATTATGTTTTTTATGTGAACTTTTTTTTTTGGGCTAAAACCGGCAGAGAAGTTTCCGGCAGTCAGGGGGTTTAACTGACCCCCCAGGGCTCCGCCATCTTCTTTCCAGTTCCATCCTTATTTCCAAGTCCAGCCTCAATTTTCGCGAACCAACAATCACCTAAGCTTTATTTTGGAGCTGGTTGTCAAGATTTTTGGGCAGTGTCTTTGGAGAGCAACCAACGGGGGTTGGTGTAACGATTTGGTGCAGAGGTCCTGAGTTCGATTCAACATCAATGTGGGCCACTTTCCAGGGCTTTTTATCCTGACTTGCCCGGCATGTGGGTTGGCGAGGTTCTCGCATGCCTCAAGGATTAGTAGGGCAAATAGTGATAAATTAGGACCCCAGATCACCCTGGTTCCAAAAAAATTGTCTTTTGAAAGGGTGATTGCTTTGGGATTAAGATTAAGAATCTGAGGTGTAGTAGTAGGGAATGGTGCATTGTAATATGGGTAAGGGTGATTGTTTATAGGATCGAGACTTAAAATTTGAGGTGGAGTTGTAGGAAAGTGGTGGAGAGTCATGGTTGTGGAGAAGGATCGTGTTACGAGGATCAAGGAGGCAGTTTAGCATGGTGGGATGATTGTGATCAGAATTAGGGATTGGGCGATATTTTGGAAGGATAGATGGTTTACGGATTTCCTGTGAGACCATCAGGTGTCATGGTTCAAGGTATAATGGGTATGGATCTTGCTGGTTTTTGGTATCTTGGACATTTAGATATTAATGACTGTAATGACTTTAATAGCTCGCTTTTTCAGAAAGCTTAGTTAATTGCCACCTTGGAGAAATCTTTTGTAAATTTGATCCTTAAGGTTGCTGAAAGTTGGTTTTCGTTTTGTTGCCCGGATGAATTCGTAAGCAACACCGTATCGTACATTATCTGCAAAAAGCATAATGTCTGGTTATGTAAAGCAAATGGGAAACCCCGGTTTTAATTTATCCTTTTCTTTTGTAATTATGTCCTTTGTTTATTAGGCGTCAATTGGGTTTTTCATGAGAGCTTCACTAGATCATTATAGGTGTAAATCTCTATCCATATGCTGTAGGGTGGATTCTCCAGGAAAGGAATGCATGGTACTTTGATTAGAAGACATGTCACTCTTTACATTGGTATCCGACTTCTGAGGGGTTAAACTTTAGAACCTCTCATGATCAAGTGGTACTAACCTGGTGGGGACATCTTGTGGTTCAATGATGCTTACACCACTCTTAGATTGGGTTTCCTTTTATTTTCCATTGATGTAAATCCTCTACCTTGTACTTTCTATATTTTCATCTATAAAATACAAAATGCTCATGTAGCAAAAAAAGAAGAAGAAAAACTTTAGAACCTAGAAAACGGGAACCCTTTTACTTTTGAGTTTTGGATGACTTTTAGTGGCTTTCTTATTTGGAATTATACTTTATTTGCGAGGGGTCATATTTGTTCGACATAGGAAAATTCATTAGTGTTCAAATAAATGCTTCGGCCTTCTAAAAAAAAAGGGTTTCTTGAATTATAAAGTTGCTCTGAAAATCTCTACTCTTTAAAGCAACTGCATTAGCCTACAGTAACCGGCTCAAATTAGCTGAGACGACATACATCCATTTTTTACTTATTTCCTAAACTGCCCCTCAATCACATGCACTTCTCCTTATTTGATACAATGTAGTACTACCCGTGACCAAGTTACAGCAAATGCGTCGACGTGCCTTCGGTGCTATACGTCTTCACACCTTAAATGATTCCCCTTCAACGCTACAACTTGAACATCGTCACACTTTTGATGCTACAATCGAATGGTCGGCAATGACATCTCTTAACCCTTGGAAGTGCAAAATAATTGATCACATGATCTAACTTTGGTTTAGGCCAGTTTAAAACCACCTAAATTACTTGTTACATGAAAAATGTTATAAGCATCTTACAGTTACTAATCATTAGATTAGTTGTTTTTCACATATACAAAATTCTAAATACATACAGACAACACTAATTCCACATCACTATTTAGAGTAATCCATTGCTTCAATAATCAACATTTATAGAATCTTAGCAAAACAAAATAAACCAAATGTACTACTAATAAAATATTAAAAAAAACTCCTCAAATCCTTAGACATTGATCTTCAATTAAAACAAAGACTTAGGCAAAAAAATTTACTGAAAACTATGAGCCTTAATTACTATACAGTGTTTAACTTGAAAACTAAAATTGATATAGGTACTACGGACCTCTCTCCCTCTTCTTCTACCTTTGTCTTTAATTGCCTTACTGTGAGTCTTCTATATCGTTAACCATGTAGAAGATCAGATTTTTAAAGTTGTAATGCGTTGTAGTCATTTGGATCAAAGAATCACCTCCATGCCTATGGATATAGAATATTTGTCCATCACCAAACACTGAGAATTAAGCTTAAAACCTTAGAACATACCAAAACGCGGATCCTGAAACCTAGGCTATCACTACAGATATAGAATTTTATATTTAAACCCTTGCTATCTTCTGTCACGGTTTGGCTATGCACTCTTTATGAATAGTAAGTGTACTTGCGAGTTTAGCTCCTGAGTTCAAATAGTTCAAGACAAAGCATGGTTTCCGTCCTTCATCAAATGAATTCATGAAGACCTCCGAAATCTTTCTTATCTATGACCTTGGGGGACTATCAACTGAAGTCTTATTTGAAGAAAAGTTGATGTTATAAGCCATATTAAATCTGAAGAAAACCAATAAAAGATGTCAATCAAATAGGTTGGAAAAAGAGTATGAATTTGTTTTCATACATATTTCATGAGTTTAGGCCATAATAAAGAGGGAGAAAAGAGATAACATTGAAGAAACTCATGAATGTAGTGGTTTTTATTTATTAAGTGAGATCCAGCTCCACATTATGCACTAAACAATCCGTTAAATCTGCCAACCCAAAACCAATTATGAAATCCCATCAAACCAATAGTTAAACAGAGAATAATGGGAGTTGAAAGATAGAGGAAAGGCAAAATGATAAGAAGAAAATGATAGGATAACTCTAAAAGAAGGTGATCTTAACTTGGTGCAGGATAGTATAATTACCCATCAAATCGGTACGACGTATCAGAGGCGTATACTAATACAAAAATAACCCCAATCAGTAACCAAAAACAGTCCTCAATCCTTCTCATCTTCGCAAAAGTGGCCTGAAAATTTTAACGGCAAAGCAATGAAAACAAAATTACAGTGGGTACTTCGTAAGGAGAGAGAGAGAGAAAAAGAGGTGGGTACTTCGTAAGGAGAGAGAGAAATGCATCTTGCCATTAAGAATCATGCATTCAAGCCCTATCACTTAATCATGAAGTTCATTCTCCGTTTGTTGGATTTTCTTCAATAATCATTTTATGGCCTCTAGCGAAAGGAAGAGATCCCTAATTTGTGTTGGTAAAAGAAAGAAGATGAAACAGAAAGAAACATAATTTTGAGGACTTGAAACTTGAAGTTGTAAATGGGAAGTAGTTGTACAAATGCTCATCGAATATGAAGTAGACATGTGATAGTGCACACAACACATGGCAAGATGGAGAAGTTTTTCCGATTCTTTCTCACTTGGATAGTTCGGCGGTTTTTATAAAGCCTTTATGCGTGTAGAACAAATCCTAGCTCATCGTTAGTTTTTTCCTCGGAAAATGTTGTAGTTTAAGTTTGTATTGATACAAGTACCCTAGAATGTAATATAGATATTTGAATAATAATGGGTCTCAACACACTAACGACGAACACTTAGTTTTCATAATTCCCACATTGCCCCTGCATGTTATCTCCTTATTGAATGAATTAAATATTAGATGTTCATGGGTGTCATATAGTTGATGCACTTCTATTTTAACTTCATTAAGATTGATTTCATTTTTGTATAAAACGATTACAGCTCTCGCGTGGAATATTTCACGCGTTCACAATGCACTAGTATAAGTAATGACGAGGATATCTTGGATAGAATTTATGTTATCTACCATTTTTCTTCCATTGAATGGTAGTTAACATTTATTTTGGTTAATGTGGTCTTGTAGAGAATTCTTAAGCGAGCATGAAATTAATGTTATCTACCATTTTACTTATATTCAGGTAGTAATTCTCTTACTACTGCAACCTGCAGGCACTTCCTATATACCTTGATAAGATTTTTCATCTTTTCTGGCTGTTGTGCTCTCAGTAACTTTTGTTCTAGCATTTGGAGAGGTAAATAGTATTTCACCTCTATACTTCCAAGTATGTAATCTGAATAGACGGTTTACTTTCAATAGGATTTGAACTGATTATTTTCTTCCTGTCAGGTTATTCCACAAGCAATAGGCACAAGATACGGACTAGCTGTAGGTGCCAAATTTGTATGGCTTGTGCGTATTCTGATGTAATTTGCTATCCATATCATATCCTATTGGGAAGGTAATTTTTTGGTATAAGTTCTTCACTTCGAGTTTTATTATTTTCTTTATTTATTTTGGTGATGAAGCAAGGATGTCACAGTAAATGTGCTTGCATATACTTAGAGAGGTAGTTCTGA
>JACGCM010002376.1:0-46717 GCA_014058105.1 Kingdonia uniflora | reverse complement strand
TTTTGTGCGAGTGCAACTCGGCCTTGCTTCTTCGATCTTAATTCAGCAGGTCAAGCCTGGAATGACAAAGTAATATGGGTGAAGGGTAATTGCATCAGAGAGATGATGAAGAACATTTGATTTTTTGTTTAGAACTGTAAAACAAAGTAAGTATGACAATGCATAAAGTATAACATTGATATGCTTAAACTGATGACCTTTTATTGATAATTAAACTATTGTGCATGGCCACCCAAAAACGCCCAAGTGGGGAGGGAAAATTTATTGTTGAAAAAAGTTGCGGAGGAAGAGGTTGAACTCAAATTTATGTTAGAAGGACTTGGCCTTTCCAGAAAGAAGAGAGTTGTGAGTAAGTAAAAAAAGGTTCAAAAATCTTAATCGACCAGGCTGATGGTGGGTGTTGATGATAGAAAGAAGAGAGGAACTGGTGAGGAAGGTCGAATCAATTTAGCCAAGACCCCTAGAATAGACAGTTCATTTCAGCTGGAGTCTATTATGATGAGCAAATTAGCTCAAACATTTCCAAAATAATAGATGTTGAAGCATCCGTCGGCCTCTGGTACCACTAGAAGTGGTGAGGTCAACCGAAAAGAAAAAAGGTGAAGGATTGAACCTTCAGGGAAGTCGGGGGAAAAGGCCGCTAAAGAACGATATGCTGCGGAGGAAGATCTTAAAAAGGAAGAGGAAAGGGCCAGGCTGACGGCTCTTCAAGGAGAGGAGGACATGAGTAAGATGGTATGTCCTTATATTTGATCATGTAAAATATTGATTTATTGCATTTCGAGCTCACGCTGAGGTCGAATTTTATTGTACGAGTTGCTCGTTTGGTGAGAGGGATTTGTCTCGGAGTTGAAGAGGAAAAGTCTGAGCTGAAGATGGTGAAGATCAAGCTTAAAAAGATGGTAGCTCGAGCATAGGAAGATGTTCTCAAGGATGCAAAGAAGTTAGTGGCCCTAAAGGCTTCCCATGCAGTGACGATTGGCCATCTATAAGCAGGTGAATCAGGAGGAGGTGGAGGCGGAACGCGAAAGTCTTGGGCGCCACCTGATGTGAAAGGGATATTCTGAAGATGAGGTGGATGCTATTAAAGCTGATACCTTTGTCGATGAGGGAGATAATGAAGAAGTAGAAATGTGGCGGTGAGAGTTGTTGATGGATTGAACGATGTCTCCCACCAGACGGTACTAGATAATCAAGGGGACAACTCCGAACTCCCAGAGGGCAAGAATGAGAAGGTAGGGTAGAGAAATGAATTTGTATGAGTATTTTGGAAGTGTCCTGTAAATTGTTGGATTTGTGTGTATTGAATAGACTTCTGTAGGCTGAGCTCTTGGTTTTTTTGTAACCCCCTTATAGGCAATTAATGAAATGAGTCTCAGAATAAAAGATCTAGAGAGCGAGCTTGCCAGGAAAAGGGAAATCTCTACATCCTCGCTATTTTCTCAAGCGGAGCTGCAGGTTAGATCGGAACAGACCTTTGACTTGTATGCTATATTGACATAAAGCTATCAAGTAAATAAGACGACATAGAACGAAGAGGTAGACCAAAAAATTGCGATCAGTTTTTGGAAAATTACACTAAATAGTGCATAGAAAAATTCAAAGGTTTTTAGATAAAGTAGCATATAGAAAACATGTACCTCAGATTGAAATTACGTCATGGAGCGTCTATCTGAGATTGCACTTTGACCTTTAAGTCTAAAAGTAGTTGCACACAGTAGATGTTAGAAGTCAGATATCTTTTTCGAAATGAGATATATATATATATATATATATATATATATATATATATATATGCATGTTGATGGTGTTCTGAATCGAACTGTATATAATGTATCTAATTGTATAGGTAGAGTTAGATTCAGTTTGCTCATGTGAAGATGAGGCACTCCAATGTAACCAAGAATTTGCAGAGGAATTGGATAAGGTCAGGGAGGAAAATGAGGACAGAGAAACCAACATGTAAAGGTACATTTTAAATTGTTGATGCAACCCAGACTATTGTCGACCTCACTCGGAAGGTCGGGGAGAAAGATGCCAAAATTGACAAGGGGCTGAAAGAGCTTACGAAAGTAAAAGAACACTCCACGAAGCTTTAAAGTTAGATTAACACGCTGATGGTTAATGGTAGGCAGGCTGAAATGGCTCAATGCCATATTCAGGCACTCGAAAGATTAGATGGGCAATCTCGAGCTGATCTTTAGAATTATAAAAGTGAGCTGGAGTGACTGAAGCAGAAAATGATTAAAAAAGATAACGAGTTGAAGGTAGCTCCAGAGAATCTATCGGCTTCGGAAGCTGCAGCCGAACACTTACATATAGCCCTACCCGCCAAGAATATGGAGTTTCGGGAGATGCAACGAAGTTGTGGCGAGTTAAATAAGAGGGTGGCATAATTGAAGGCCAAATTGGCACAAGCCAATGCGCGTGTCAAGAAAGCCGAGGCTAGAGAGCGCCCGAGGGGGAGTAAAATTGAGGTTAAAGTTCCTTTAGTCGAAGGGGATGTAGTTAGCTTGTCAAGTTAAATTACAGAGCTGGAAGGTGACGTAGGTCAAATTCAGGGGCATGTGCAGAAAAAGAATGCAAACTTAAGGGAATGTCAGCACAAGTTGGATGCTGTTCTTGCCAGGGAGAAGGTATTGGAAGGGGAAATTAGGGCGAAGGAAATTATGATGAAGAAGAAAGATGGCTTCTTAAAAGATACTTTGGCCAGGTAAGAGTTGGATGCCAAAATTGAGAGACTTCGCGCTCAGGTGGCGGACCTAGAGGCTATTAATAAGGCTAAATCAGCTAAATTTGTCGAAAAATTGGAAGAGAATATAGATTTTAATGCTTTAATATAAAGGGAAATGGCACATCAAAAGAAATTGTATGCAATCTTGGAGTTACGCCTCGAGAAGGTGAGATATCACTTTTCAAGGATTGTTGTATCTCATGCATCACGCTCAGATCTGTTAAAGTTGACCGTTACATATTTTGTAGAGGAAGTAAAAAGACTTGAGTTAGAACGAGATACCTTGTTCAAGAGTTTGTCTGATAAGGGATACATTTGTAGAGTTAATATAGATCGAGGGAACTGTATGGTCTTCATGGAAACGAACTTAGGCCTTGACCTGCTGATCTGATAGAGAGGGGCAGAGCTGCTGTAACTCACAAACTGAATTCTGATCGACCTCCTGCTGAAGGGTACAGCATGGCTGACATCCCAGCTGCAGAAAAGAATCCATTGTAATATGACCTGAAAATAAATAGTATCTGTCGCAGACATATTGAAATAGATGATAGCTAGTATGACCTTTGCCTTATCTTATGTCTGGTGGGGTCTTTGATATAAAACAAATTTTTACATTTGTTCTAATCGCATAGAGGGGTTGAGTCAGTCAAATCAAGTGAATCTTGATTTAACTATAGTAATGCTGTATACATATTGAAAGAGATGAAGGCTAGTATTACCTTTACCTTATCTTATGCCTATTAGAGTCGTTGATATAAAATAATTTTTTACATTTGTCTTAATTGCAGAGATTTAGTAGAGTCAGCCAAACCAAGTGTTATCCTTGATCTAACTGGTATAATGTCCCAAACAAGTTAAAGTAGATGAAGCTAATATTACATTTGCTCTATCTCATGTTCGGTAAAGTCTTTGATATAAAAAAAGTTTCTACATTTGTTTTAATCGTAGAGATTTAGTAGAGTCAGCTAAACCAAGTGTTATCATTGATCTAACTGGTATAAGATCGATTGAAAGCTAGTATTATATATGCTTTAATCTATAGAATATAGTTGAATCTACGTAAGTGGATAAATGTTGTGAAAAACTTAGAAGTTTCATTGATCAGTTCAAAATTTACATTGGATGGAGATGAAAATCTTACTTTTGGAATTCAAAAAACAAAAGCGAGAAATGGAGTAGTAAGACGCTTAATGATAGTACCATTTCAGTCGCCCAGTATTCCAAGGATTTGAAGTGGGGATTCTCTCTTATATCATGAGATAATATTATCCCAGGCCTGAGAGACCTGTGATAATGAATGAACCCTCTCAATTGTCCATTAATTTTCCACCGTGAGGCTCTTTGCAATGTTGAGGAATCTCTCTGAGGACGAGATCGTCTATTTTGAAGGTACGGTTTTTAACTCGACTATTATACAATCTGGTGAGCATATGATGATATCGACCTAGGTTAACGATGACGCGTTCCCTAGTTTCATCGGTCATATTAAGGTTGCAAGCCAATTTGAATTTATTTTCCTAATCAATCAGCTCGTGATCTCGAACTAGATGATGGTATTCAGACAGAATGACGGCCTCAGTGCCATAGGCAAGGAGGAATAGGGCGCATCTTGTTGACTGTTAGGGAGCGATACAATATGCCCATAGGACATGAGGCAGTTCTTAAACCCAATTCCCTTTTTTCTGTGAGTGAAGCCATTGAGTCCATCCACAATGGTTTGTTGTTGATTTCGGCTTGGCCATTGCCTTGAGGATAGTAAGGATTGGATGGTGAGTGGATGATATTGTGTTGGTTGAGGAAGGATACAATTTTTTCTCCCACGTGGGGGCACCAAAACTGAGTGATGATGTATTCCCAGATTAAAAAGATGACCTCTTCTTCTCAGGTTTGACATAGTAGAACTTCTTATACCCATTTTGTAAAATAATTGGTAGCTGCGAGTAGGTGATGGCGGTTACCTGGAGAGTTAGGGAATTTACCTACGAGATCAAGTACCCATCTTTTGAATGACCAGAATACCTTGATTACATGGAGTTTAAGCGCAGGGGCGCGTATCATGTATCTATGCCTTTGGCAGGTATCATATCTACGTGAGTACTCCTCTTCCTGCTTGCGCATGCTAGGCCAGAATACTCCTTGTATAATAGCTCTATTTGCTTGTGATCGATCTGCAGCATGGGAGCCACAAGTCCCTTCATGTAATTCGCGGAGCATTTCATCAATTTTTGGTTTGAAGAGGTACTTGAGGTACGGCCCCGTGATGGAAAGGCGGTATAGCATGCCATCTTGATTTGTGCAGCGCTTCGAGTTGTTGATCAGCTGTTGACACTTTTTTCATCGGCTAGAAGTAGTCCTTTGTAGCTGTTGTCAACGCCGAGGTAGGCTAGAAAGGTTTTTTCCAATCATCGTCACCCATTTTATCGCCCTTAGTGTTGATCGTGCATACAAAAATACAATCTATGCAGGGGCTTGAAATGATTTCGATCTGGAGATATCGAGCTTTTATACCCAAGACCCCGGCTTGATATGCCAGGGAATCGGCGTGTCTATTTTCACCTCGAGGACGATAATCGAGAGTTTCTTTTGCAAACTTGCTCATCATATATGCAACGAGGGCTGCGTATTCGATCATATTTCCATTCTTCTTATATTGCAAGAGTAATGGTGGACGATGAGTAGTAAATCTGTGTAAACTACGAGTTTGAGGACATCGAGCTCAAGAGCAAGGTCGAGTCCATGAATGAGAGCTTCGTACTCGGTGACATTATTTGAGGCCTCAAAATCTAAGTGGATTGATTTCTCAATTCTGTCATTGAAAGGGGTAATAAAAATAATTCTAATTCCTGACACTGCGGGTTCTGTTGATCCATCCGTGAGAAGTTTCCACCCCTTTGTTATAATCCATTCATTTGCTCGTCAAATGGTTTGGGGGGTGGATCTTCGGGAGTTTCTTCTTTAAGGTTATGGTCGTGCTCCTCCCACTCGGGATCCTCTACTGGAAAATCTGTAGGAAAATTAGCAACGGCCTGGCCCTTTTTGGAATGACGTTGTTCGAACTTGATATCATGTTCTACCAAACTGACTGACCACTGTTGCACTTTCCTTGATTTTCTTCCTTGGATAGAACTTCTCGAAGTGGGTAGTTTGTCATGACACTGACTGAATGAGCTTAGATGTAGTGCTTAAGTTTCTGTGATGTGTAAACAAGAGTGAGAAGAAGTTTCTAAATTTTAGAATACCTCATTTTCGCTGGAGTGATGGTTTTGCTGATGAAGTAAAATGGTGTCTTGATTTTCCCATCAAGGCAAATAAGAACCAAGCTGAGGGAAGTATCTGTGACTGCTAGGTAGATAATCAATTCCACATCATCTACTGGGGTACTCATTATGGGAGACCTCTCCAAATAGGTTTTGAGATCCTGAAAAGCTGCTTCACATTCTATTGTCCATGTAACCTCTGCATTTGGCTGAACTTTTCCTCGTTTGGTACAACCGTAGAGTAATAGGAATAGCCAATGACAGCGGTCGGAAGATTTTGAAACGAAATAGTTCATAACGGCAATCCTGCCGGCAAGTTTCTGAACGTCTTTTGTTGTTTTTGGAGAGGGCATGTTGAGGAGAGCCCGAATCTGATTTGGATCAACCTCAATCCTATTCTTGCTGATAAGGTAGCCTAAAAATTGGCCAGTATGTACCCTGAATTGATACTTATCAGGGTTAAGACGTATCCTGTAAGATCAAAGAATGTTGAATATAGTGTTAAGATCTTAAATGTGATTGGCTTACTATACGTTTTTGCACAAGAGATCGTCGATGTAGACTTCAACAACATTCCCTAGATGTGCTTTGAACACAGTAGTCATCAACCGCTGATATGTGGCACCTACATTTTTAAGTCCGAAGGGCATGACTTTATAACAATAAAGACCTCTTTCAGTAATGAAAGTTGTCTTTTCTTGATCTTCTTCCAAAAGTGGAATTTGATTATGCCCAAAGTAGCCTCCATCATAGATAGGAGGTCATGGCTTGCTGTGGAATCAAGGATCTGAATGTTGGGAAGAGAGAAACTGTCCTTTGGAGTATGTTTGTTCAGTTCAGTTAAATCTATGCAAACTCAAACTTTTCCATTCTTCTTTGGGACAACAACAATGTTGGATATCCAGTCTGGATATTTGGCTTCTCAAATGAATCCCACTTTGATCAATTTCTTGATCTCGGTGTTAACTTCATCTCGAAGACGATGTGATAGTCGTTGCTATTTCTATTTGACCGCTGTGGCGTTGATGTTGATGGCCAATTTGTGACATGCCTTAGTCGGATCGACCCTAGGAATTTCTTCGAAAGACCACGCAAAAACGTCTCAATTTAGTTCCAAGAATTGAATGAGTGCATCTTTTTCATGTTGAACAAGCTTAGTACCAATGAAAGTACCTCTGCTAGGTCTATGAATGTTGATATATTTTGTGGGTTCCACTGTAGAAGGTTGATCGTTGAGGTGATTAGCTTTCTGTAATTACTATGCAGGAAATCTGTCAGAAGTATCTATGATAGTAGAAACGGTATTTTCACAAGCTCAAGAGAGCTTCTGACTACCTCTGATCTCATAAATACCATTGTTGTGTTTGAATTAGAGTGTCTAATGATAGGTGGAAGTGATTGCTTCCATGTTGTGAATCCAGTAGCGGCCTATAATCCTGAGATAACGAGATTTGGCATTGATAATATAGAAGACGACGTCGATAGTGGCTGGTACTGCGGTGATAGGTAAGATGATCTTGCCTACTCGTTCTTCTCTAGAACCATTGAACCCACTGATATCGGTATCGCTCTGAATAACTTGGTTGGGCAAACCTATTTGGTCGATAGTGCTCTGAAATAGAATCTCAATAGCACTTCCAGTATCGATCATCATTGTGTGCATGACAAACTTCTTCATTTTGAGTATTATTACTAACGCATCATGATGTGGAAATTTGACATTGCTAGTATCGCAATCTTCAAAGGAAATCTCAAGCCGGCGATTGCTTGACTCAGGAAGAAGCTTGGTTTCTTTATCTTGAGGTGTGAGATCGCAGCATTCTGATAGTCTCCTACGCTTGGATCTGTTAGAATTGGTGATCTAATTGATTTCAATCATGTTGTTGTAGTGCATATGTTAAAGATGTTTCTCCTCAGCTTGATCATTGACCTGAATAACTTCAAGCTGCTTCTTATTGCTGCCATGTTTGTATGATTCCAGGTCGACAATATATTCGAACATCCGTCCCTCTTTAAAAATGTATTCGAGCAACCTCTGTAAAGCATAAAAATTGTTAGTAGAATGATGGTTTACCTTGTGATGTAGGCAATATGGTCGACTATCGATTGGTTCTAGTGGTTGAGAGACGTGGTAGAGTTTATCCTTCAAAAGCAGTAGAAAAAGGATTGAGATTTAGATGTTCATCTTTGGGAGGATGGGTTTGTTTGGAGAACCGCCTTTTTGAGGGTAGCCAGCGTTACCCTCGGTGCACTTCTGATGTCCCTATTTCTCCTTTGGTTTAGTGGTTCGATCTGTAGAAGGGCCTTTGGTGGAGAGGACGGATTTAGTAGATTTTTTTCACTTAAACATCATCCGCTCTAGGTCGACATAATTGTTGACCTTGGTGATCATGTCCTCCAAAGTTGCAGGTTTGCTGAGGAAGAGGTGTCCTTTGGCCTTGCAGTCGAGCTAGAGTGTATTGGTGAAAGCAGTAACAACTATTTTCTTATCGAGGTTATCCACTTTACGCGCGAGCTCTTAAAATTTCTTCACAAAATCCTTGAGCTTCTCTCCGTATGACTGTTTAAGACTGATAATAGAATATAAATTCTCTTTTTTGCCCTTGTTGTGAGCATGTCTTGATGAACTATTTTTGTAGCTGGTCGAATGTATATATGGAGTCCTCTGGGAGAAGTAGAACCATCAGAGTAATTCCTTCTGTTGACTTGTGGCGAACAGACGGTAGAGGATGTGGTTGAGATTGGAATATAGCCCCAATGAATCAAGGTACTGTTGAATGTGCTCATTCGGGTTAGTACCTTTGTATTTACTAATTTTTAGAGTATGGAACCTTTTCGTATCTCCATATCGAATAGCTCTTTGGCAATCAGACTTCCTTATAATTTTGTGATGTCGCTGCTAGTACCCAGAACTTGTGCTTCGATCAATAACTTAATTCGTTGGTCCATATGCTCTTTTACAACGTACTGACGTACTGGTTGAATCGCTGGACGAGCAAGTTGTGGATGATGAGTGCCCGCACCTTCACTCAGGCGATCTCATGCTAGAACTTGATGTTGAAGTCACTATTCTTTTTCCAGATGGACTGAAATTCGGCGACCTCAACTGACTTCATACTGAACTTCACCCCCCAAATGTATGGAGGGCGGTGGTTCGTGCGGTAGATTCCTAGAAATAGCTTTACTGGCAACTCCTCGAGGTCCCAATCTTTCCCTTACAGAAACACGGGAGGTCTCCGACAACTAATCGTGACCTATGGCTAGAGGAGCCTGTTAAGTATTTTATAGAGCCTCTAGGGCATTCTACATTATTGTCATCTTATCTTCATATCATTTGAGTGCTGTCAAACAAGTTTATCGCTCTGTGTTGAGCTCTTTCTTACGGAACTCTCGATCCTTGGTTAACTAAAGTTCGAGCCCGGCGCATTTCTCTGTTTTGGCGTTGAGATTCGCCCGTAATTCTGTAAGTTGCCCTGGCTCCATTGAAACATCGAGCTGGGTTTCTGTAGCCGGTCATCTGGAACTAACTATGATTAAAAGTAGTAGTGAAAAAATGCCTTTGGATATCGTGGAAATGTAATCTTTCCCACAGACGGTGCCAAATGTAATGGATAAATTTCGTAAGCTCGAAATGGCTTTGAATTCCCTATCACACCAATGAACCTGTGATAATATTCTAAAGGAAAGTAAGAAATAATACAGCTGAATTTAGCGTGAAAAACCTCTGAATAGGTAAAAAAACTACGACCTCGAGTGAAGGATTTTTGTAAAAGTAACTTTATTGCTTGAGATGGATATCTTATTACAAGTGATCCCTGGAAGTAAAAATTCTTGAACTATGTGACTAAGAAGTTTGAATGTTTTTGAGGATCTTGACAAGTAGTTTCTTAGTGATCTCTTGTGTAATTTTTTTGGTCCTCGTCTCTTCTAGAACTTTTTATTTATATAGGCCTTTTCCGCAGCTCTTCATCGTGATGGAGCATGTTTTCCGAACAATGTGGTTAGTGGCGGTTGACTGAATAACTGACGAGTTTGTGAGAGACAGGTGTCTTTAACTGGATAAGTCTTTTCAGTTTATGTTCGGCCCACGCTCTTAACTAGTTCGTGGGGTAGGTTGGAATGTTGACTAGGGAAGTAATGTTAAAAATACGTGAGCCTGAGATAGAGGTGATTCAAACTTGCGACAACTCGACTTTAGGTGAGATATAGGGATAGTTGGTCCCTACAGTATGTACCTCATGTCGAGATCCATGTTTGTCATAATTTCTTTCGTACAAAGGCGATGATAGGCCAATTTCATTAATCTGTAACTGCGAGATTGAAATTAGGCGTTTATAAATGATATTTGTATAGCAATGACTTCAAACAATATTTATGTTTTTGAAATTCTGCATATAAGCCTAATACAAGGGGTATTATTGAAGTGGCTCCAAAGAAGCACAAGGATTCTGTTGGTTCAAAAATAATACCAGCTTCTGCTTCTATTTCGGCACTGGGGCACGATAGTGCAGTTAGGAAAAAGGAGTTCAATCAACAGAACTCTGTTCAGTCAAGCATTAGGAAGGATCATTGAATGTTACCGTTATGTCGATATTTGTTGATTTTGATCACGATTTAATTATTGCAGTAAATACTTCTGCTTCCGATTTGATTCAAGAGATTGTGACTGAATGGGGAATTTTTCAACACCGAGTTTTCTCACGATTACGACGTTGTTTTGGGTGCACAATGGCTCCATTCTTCAGGGGTAATTAATTGGGATTTTGCTAATTTGATCATGAAGTTTTGCCAACTTGGGGTGGAGTATACTTTGGTCATTGACGCTTCTCTGTCTTCTATGCTCATTATGCGAGCCCGATTCATCGTTTATTACTGCATGTGTGAGCTCGATTCATTGTTTATCATTATGTGAGCGTCACCGGGTTCCTTTACTATTGTTGGTGTAACCATCCGCCCCCAAGATCAAGTCTTTTTTAACTTCTACACCAGTACTTGCACTTCCAGATTCTTCAAAAGAGTTTTACCCCGAATGTGATGCCCCAGGAGACGGTATACGAGGTTTTCTTATGCAAGTTGATGGTCATCTTTTGGCTTATTTCAGATTTACACAGATCATCAAAACCCTGTTTTGATTATTTCTTCTGAATAAGGAGAAAAGGGATAAATATTTACTACAAGAAATCCCAGAGCTTATAAAACTAGTCGAGGAATTCTACAAAGCTTACCATGCTATAACTAAAAGATATAATCATGCAACAGGTGCTCTCCGATAGGCCTATCGTACTATGGCTGAAGTGTTTCCCAACCAAGTTCCTCTTATATTAATGGATGATTCACCATCAGGCCTTTTTAATACTGACGTTGAACCACACACACACCTGAGAAGTCAGTCACACTTTGATACAGATGACTTATCTTACAAAAGAATATATTTGGGGGCGAGCTCGACCTCTGCTTCACACTCAATGCTCGACCTCGCCTTTTCAACAACATCAACCACATTATTAAGGTGCTCGAGGTCGAGGTACTCAAGGCTATTACAACTTATTATCAAGTTCATATCCAATAGTATTCAAGGTCAGGGTATTCAAGCTGATACTTGCGGGTAAGCTCGACCTCAGCTTCAGACACAATGCTCAGCCTCTGCTTCAGACATAGAGCTCGACCTCAGCTTCAGACATAATACACGACCTCAGCTTCAAACACAATGCTCGACCTCATTATTAATCCAATCAACTTACATCATACTTGGAGGCGAGCTCGACCAACACATTACAGGTCAGTTATTGGTTCGCACAAATTTGACCAACAAATAACATAATCTAACATATTACAGGTCTGTTATTGGTTCATCCTAATTCAACCAACCCTTTTTTTTTGACGAATTTGGTTTTTTTCTTTATTAAGAAGAGCAAAAATACAGGTGGACGACATAGGGATTGGTCACTAGATTAATGCCGAATGGTGGCTAATCCTATTTTTTCCATGAAGTAGGTTGCTCGGATTTGCCTTGGGAGCGTAGCTGCTGATCAGAAGCGTTGTAAATGTTGGGAACTACAAAGTTTGGAGAGTCCATCAGCTATTCCATTGCCTTCTAATACATTGCAGGTCGGTTATTGGTTCGTCCAATTCGACCAAGCAGATTACATATTACAGGTTACATATCATAGTTTACTCTTCTACTATCTCTTATATTTGTGTACCTTGCTCTTACACCAATGAAATACTTGTATTTAACATATCTACATCAGAGTACTCTTCTATTATCTCATATAGTACTCTTCTACTATCTTTATCATTTTTGTATGTCATTCTTACACTAATGAAATACTTGTGTTTGGCCAACCTACACCAGAGTACTCTTCTACTATCTCTATCATTTTTATAAGTTGTTCTTACACTAATGAAATACTTATGTTTAACCAACCTACATCAAAGTACTCTTCTACTATTTCATACAGTACTCTTCTACTATATATATAGAGTACATCTTCAATATCATAGATAACCAATGGCTCACCCCAATTCTACTATTACAGGTCGTTTATTCATTCTTCTAATTCGATCTTCTATTACATTACAGATCAGTTATTGGTTCATCTAATTCAATCTTCTAATACATTACAAGTTGATAATTGGCTCGTCCAATGTCGACTAGCAGATTACGCATTACAGGTTAACAATTGGTTCGCCCAATTCGACCAACACATTTATGGTGCATTACGAGGTAGTTAGAAAGAAGAAGAGTTACTCATGCCATTGGGAATGATCCCCGTACATTGAATACAACATTAATAATATTTCTCAACCAGCACCACTCACTTGCGATGCTTCTCGTACTCTTGGCTGAGAGGGAGCGGTTATAAGGGGTTATTTTCCACTCTCGACCTAAGCCTAGATATCAACCTCCACACCAACAGCTCGATTCAACGAACATGGGGAGTCAATGAAGCCATTAAAAGAAGAAGAGTTACTCAAGTTGTTACACAACCATTATGAAGACTCATCAAAACTATGATTGTAACTTTCGTAATTAAAGTAAATAATGGTCATAAAACAGTCATATTTTAAGACCTATAAATAGGACTAGAATACTCTAGATTAAGGACACACAAACTTTTCCTATCAAAAAAGTCTATACATAACTATCCCGAGCATTCTTTGTAATAGCTAGCAATCATCAATAATACATTTCTTTCTAAATCCTCAAAAGAGGTCGTGGTTTTTAACCTGTTTAAAGGTTTTCCATGCTAAACCTTGTGTTATCAATTGCATATTTCTTACTAACGTTCTGACTATCATCGATGTGAGAAATTAAGTTTGATATATGAAATTAGGCTCTTACAAGAATCACTAGGAAAATTACAAACACCACCCAACTAGATAAACCCAAATGTAACACCTCAGTCCAACAATCAATCTAGTACAAACTAACCCAATACCTACAAGAATCAATTGCACACTTCCACAAACACCCACACCCAACAATTCAACCCGTAATATCAACCATTAATCAACCAACCAATTACAACCTGCAACACTATAACAAATAAGGGCTACGACGTCAACTAATCAAAGTTATTTTTTTGAATAATTACATTGATTGTTATAATTTTCATTTTTCCCTGTAACTTAAGAGGTTCATTAATGCATCAAAGTCATTTCATTAGAAACTGGCGTTGTTTGTTATTTTCCATAGTAAATTACGTCATTTTAACAAATGACATAAAAAAACTTGAAATATAAAATACTGTACTAACGTCATTAATGGCCTAAATGACATTGTTTCTATTAATAAAATTTAGTGAAATACGAGAGAGGTTACGGGATATATAAATTAGGATGTGATTTTATGGAGAATTTTGTGGGATTACGATGATAATCAGCCTAATACGATAGAGGAGATTTAGGAGGCACAATTGAAAGTAGAATTTTTCCAATGAGGAAAATCTTAGCCGTCGTAGTAAGGCGACCGTAACTTCCGGCCAATCTCCTATAAGGCTTTTACTGTGCAATTCAACCCTTATTTTAGCCCTAATATGCAAGGATTAACCATTGGAGCAGGTATGAACTTCCGCCTTCAGGCCAATCTTCATTATTTTCCCCACAATTTGGTTTAGATATCCCAATTAGCAATGCAACCCCAAATTCCCCACTATTCTAATTGCTTGTAAATTTTTATAAGGTTTGGGATAACAAAAATTTAGTAGTTGATTCCATTTGGAGTAATTATATATTTTTAGCAATCTTATGCACTTGCATTGTGGTTCTTAATTAATCTCTGATTTTATATTTTGGCTTTATAATGTTGCTTATGTTGTAACTTGAGTTTTATAGTCATATGAGCAGAAGAATGGGAATTAGAATTGGATGATGTGGATAGGTGAGGGTTGTTTAAGAATTGATGGGGGAGCATTCATTATTTGAAGGCTATTGCTTTACCTCACCCTATTTGGATATCTATCATTTTGGTATTAGATTCTTGGAGCTGTTTTTATTGTGATGGGTTGTTAACTATATAGTTATACTATTGTTTGGCTTAATCTAGATTTTGGCTTTTTCCTTGAATTCCTTTAGTACAAATCTTCTTGGGTTGAGTTCTTTTGTGAAAATATAGGCTTTTTAGTAGTTAGTTTCTTTGGTGTTCAGGTTATCAACTCTCAATTTTCCTATAGGCTGAGAGGGTTATCCCCATTCCCTTCCTTGTATTTATCTTTCATTTATGCTTTATATTATCAAAGATCTTCGTGGAGGATTTCATCGTCGATAGAATAGAAAGAGGAAGGAAGAGGGAATGAATTAAGCGCTAATAGAATCAGAGAGTATAGAAATAAAGTTGAGTCATAGCTGTTTAGTATTTGTAATGATATCATGACTGAAATCGATGAGCATCTCATTCCTTCATCAATTGAAGATGGGAGGAAGGTAGCTAAATAACTGAACGATGCAAGATCTATCCTATTAAAGTTAAATCCAATCGCTAGTGAAGGTAAATCCAATCCCTTATGTTAACCTCAAGATCATTTCTGCAGCACACCCCAGGGGAGTAGACTTATTTTAAGATCTCCCCTTAATGTCTATTTTTTGTGGTTTTTATACTTAGGCTCCTTTTGTGCTGAGTTGAGGTAGGATTTTCTATTCTCTCCCTTTGGCGTGGCCTTGAATTTCTGAACCTTGGTGGGCAAGTATGGAGGAATTCGGACAAGAGAAAGAATCGGGAAGTTTTACCTTGTCTGCTACTAGCCTGAGGTCTTCAGCAGAAGCTTAAAATACCATCTCATCCCATCTTGTAATTTCGTTAGACCCATCGTGGAGACTGAAAACAACCTTGTATCTGTTCTGAAGAAATGTTCCCATTTACTTAGATACGATGTAGAGAAACTACTGAAACCCAAAATCAATAACTTGCGATCCCATGATGTAGCTGCAGTGGCATGTTTTCCGAAAGGAGAATCTTCGCCAATACTTATTCGTAAAGAGAAAGCAATAAATCTAGATAAAACCTGATTTTACGTGGAAAACTCAGTAAAGGCTGATAAAAACCATGACCTCGAGGAGGATTTTAATGTAAAATCTAATAAGATCCTAGTTATTACATGTTTTGGAGTGATGTTGGGTTTTAGAAATAAGAATAGTAAGTGATTGCAGTCTTGTAGAATCCATTTTTTGCCTGAATTTATAGTCATACGTGCAGTTTTATAAAAAGAAAGAAATAGTCTCCTATTCCGGGGGAGTGGGCAAACTTTGCGAATCAATAACAACTTTTTCTTGACCAGGCTTCAACGGCTACTTTTGGCAAGTGGAGGACTTATAGTAACTTCAAGAATAATGGCCTTCGATCAAGTACGGCTGTCTTTGACTACGCTTTGCTGGCTTACTCTTGCCAAATCTGGGGAATATGCTACTACAGTAGCTCAATCCCATATTACAAAATAGATCATGGCTGAGCCATCAACACTAACGCCTAACATTGAATGCTTTGAAATAAATATTGGAAAGGCTATGAAATTTGGTTTCAATCCTATGACTATGAAATTCATTACAGCCCTCCAAATGATGTTACAAATTTCCGAATCGAATTGGGAACTAAAAATAAAGGCTTATAAGAGTTTTGGTTTATCTGAGGAAGATATTCTATCTGTATTGAAATTGCAGCCTTTGATTATGAAGCCTTCAGAGAAAAAGTTTAGGAAATTGATGCATTTCTTTGTAACAAATTTAGAGTGGAAGCCTTCAGTGTTTTGTAAGTACCCTAACCTTATGTCATGTAGTTTAGAAAAAATGATTATTCCCAGGTAAATTAAAGGATTGGCAAAGTTGCGTGCAACAAATTTTTTTTCATTAATGCCTTTTATGTATGAAAATATGAGCTTGCAGTCATTACTTTTATGATATGCCTGTAGTTGCGTGAAGAAACCTCCTAGAATGATTATTGATAAGCTTATCATTTTGGTTTACAAAAAAAATAGAAAAAAAGAAGAAAAAAAGGTTATGCAGATTCTAAATGAGCGACATATGAGAGAAGATACCGATATGCCGAGATTGAAAGAAGGAAGAAGGACCTATAGGCGATGCAAGACTAGAGTTTAAGTGAAGTGGAGAACTGAGCCTGTATAGAGTCAGATAGGTAAAAGAAGAGAAGAACGGAAGCTTGATAGCCTGCCCCAACTGACAGAAGTATATCTCATCTATCCAGCAAGAAAGAGATTCCTTGAATCTATGGCAGGTAGTGTAGAAGCGTGGTCGCTCTGAGAAGCAAGCTTGCTGCCTAGGATGAAACTCAAAGCCAAACCACACCTAGCTGCCCACCTCTTGCTACGATACAAGTGGGAGTGTATTTTAGAAACCCTTAACAAAAGTTTAGAGCTTGCTACTTTAAAAATAAACCAGAAAGAAGTAGCTAGAGTGCACTTTCGGCTTCCTTATTTCGGCACGTTGAAGAAGGTGGTGCTATTATATAGATGATGGAAAAGGAGGCTTGGGTGTGTTTATGTTTTAGAGGAAGATTAAAGACAAACGAAAGAGCCATTAGAGATGGAAGCCAAAGGATCCTTAAAGAGCCACTAGAGCTAGTCAAAGATTGTTGCCAGCACCCTTTCAGCATAGCGACAAGAAGAGGTAGCCGGAGCAGGCCTTAGGACAGGTAAGAGGAATAAGGAAAAGAGGTGGAAAGAAACCAAAGACATTACCGCCCTTAAACACTTAGGCGTAGGTAAGTAGCTAAAAACGCAAAGATTAAAAGCTAGGACTAGAATATGGTGATTTAACACTTGGAAGGATCCTAGCTGCGACAAGAAGGATCCTAGCAGCGAGTAGCGCCTAAAGTGCTTAAAAGGCCTGCCGCTAAACTATGATCACACGAAAGCAACTACCGCTTTAAAGACTGTCGGCACTCATTGCAAGATAGCGACGACCAAAGATAGAAATCTAGGACTGGAATAGGGTGCCTTATGGCTAAGCAACATACTAGAAGGCAAGAAAATAGAAGAGAGTGATGCAGATTCTATAGGCGAGAAGTATTGTCTTAGAGTTTTAAGTGTCATAAGGTTGATCAACTATTTCCTCTATGATTTTCTTCAAACTCAAAGAAATATTTAACAAGATCCTCTTACTTGAAATACAATTATATATTTGCACTTTTTAAAGAAAATATGCATGTAACTGCTTTTGATATTTTTTTCCTTCAATTGCAGCTACTTCAAGATAGTATTCTTTCATAGTCCAAGACTTCCATGATATTATGATTTTGAAGGTAAGTACCAAAGTTCACCCTCGTTGTTTCTTCAGTGTAACCTACTGCTCTTGCCTTCACATAAGAAGCGCATGGCTTAAATTGTGTTAATGTTGAACTGCGTAAGTGTTGGTAGTTGTTTGTTTATTTCTTATTTCATTGCTTGAGGTACTATTGATATATTATGATTGAAAAAAAAATGTTTTTTTTTCCAGTAATAACGGTTGGTTTCATAGTTCAGACAAAAAATAGGCTTAATGGGCAAGGAAATTATGTCCTAAAATGAGCAAAAACCAATAATTTTTTTATTAAGTCTTTTCTGTATGGAGTATATTATGTAATTTCCCTAGAGAATTTCTATTAGAAGATCCTGCGAAAAAGTATAAATGGTCACCTATATCTAGCAGAATAGCCATACTTTCTTATTAGATCCTTTTAAGATAGTAATTATGTGTGCCATGTACTTCAACCCCTAGGATGATCTATCTCTATTTTTATAGAACATGTATATTGTTAGTAGTTTTATGTACGTTATATTATGTATTATGTTTCAGTGTTTTCCTTACTATAATATGTATAATCTTAATGCCCATGCTTAGTAATTGTATTTGCTAGTTGTTATTATTTTTTCTATTAACTGCAAATTTTAGTCCATTTCTTTTCTAGTTATATTTTTGAGGGAATGAATTTTGTTGCAAGAGGCTAGATAGAATGTCTGACCTTAAGTTAATGGTAACTATATCAAATAATAATGTATTTGAGCATAATATTTTTTTTATTTCAGGTATTTGAAGAAGGTCTTCACCCTCTTAGTCCAAAAACATCATAAATATAATTAGAAGTTTGAAGGTTAGTAGTACCTAACTTCATCTTCATAGTCATTAGTTCATTAGCTGGCTGTATTTACCATCTGCTTATGACCTAACTTTTCTTTCCTTTACATGAGAAGTCTGCGGCCTAACTGTTGTTAGTATTGCATAAGTGCTCACATTTACTGGATACGAATAGGGCCCTAATTTAGTTTAAAGACATCAAAACACGGATGGTCTAATGTTGTTGGTATTAAATATGTAAGCCCTTCCTTTGATTGTTAAGATTATCCCATATGGGCTAATTCCAGCATAATATCCTGGAATTTTGGGCAATGTTCTCATAAGAAACCAACACTTCATTATTTTGTATCTCTATGAGTCTAAAGGTGCTTGCTTTAAGTTGTTGTTGTTTGCTATTATATCCCTGAATAACTCTAGATATATTCATAATTAAGTAACATATTCCTTATTTTTAGTTAAATTTATGAATAACATTTAAATGTATTTTTAAATAAAAGGTTTCCATGGATAAGTCATGGAGGTTTTTGCCAAGAGCTAGTTAGGAGTACCAAGATGGAGTTGAAAAATTTCTAGAGTTTGCCAAAATAAACTCTGATGGTTTGGTCTTGAACAAAAGTAGATGTCAATGCAAAGATTGCAAGAACTTGAAGTGTTTGTCTCATGGCAAAGTGTATGATCATTTGATAATTCGAGGTATAGACATGACTTATGATCCATTTATATTGCATGGAGAGGATCTACCAGAGTCAATATCTCATGGTCAACACGAAGAGATAATCTATAACCCAATAGATGCTGAGATAAACTTATACACGGTAGCATATGCAATAAATACAAGAGATGAATATAATAGTGATGCTAATGAACTTCCAGACTTTAACAAACTGTTAAAAGATGCACAAAAGCCATTGTATCTCGGCTGCACGAAGTGCACAAAGTTGACTGTTGTTGTTAAATTGTTTACCATAAAAGCAAACAATGGTTGGTCTGATAAAAGTTTCCCTACACTATTGGAGACTCTAAAGGATATTCTTCCGGATGATAACCATCTCCCAAATTTAATGTATATTGCAAGGAAAATGCTGAAGACATTTAAATTTGAATACGAGAAGATTCACACATGTTTGAACGATTGTATTTTGCATAGGAAAGACCATGAAAGGGAGTCATGTCCAAAATGTGGAGCTTTGCGATGGAAACAAGATCATAAGAAAAAAAGAATAAGAGTTGGTATATAAGAAAAGGTTTTAAGTTATTTCCTCAAAATACCAAGGTTTAGGCAGATGTATATGTTTGCTGATACTGTAAAAAAGTTTAGATGACATTCAGATAATATGAGCAATGATAGCAAACTGCGTCACCCTGCGGATAGCCCGGCATGGAAAAATATTATGCGGATGTATATGTTACATAATAATTGTTTACGCTAACACCATATGTACTTTTCATTTTTAGGATAAAATAGATGAAATCAACTCAAATAATCCAGATCTTAGAGATGATGATCTCAAAGAGGTTTTAGGTCCTAAGTACCCTAGACGTATGAGGGCAATGGGATTTGGCATATCACCAGCCCTTTATAAAGGGGTTAAACATGGTAAAGTGATAGTACAAAGTTTACAAGAAGAAGTTAGGGTTTTATGGGAGGAGCTAGTAGTATGCAAGGAAGTGAATGAGAAAGTATCGTCATTGGAGGCACAAATGACAAAATTACTGGTATATTAACTTAAAATCCTCACTATTATATTTTAATAATTCGATGTCGCTAATACTAATTCCTCGAACAGTCAAATCAAGGAAATGCTCAAGATGAAATTACCCCTCTAGAAAGTAGTGTATTGCTTTCAGTATGTTCTCAAGTTAAAATTTATGTTGTATGTATAGATTGCAGTTAATTAAGTCATTTTCTCAAATGTTCTTTCTAGCAGAGATGCCTTACAACATCAAAACTCATAAATTACAGACTATATTGGCTTTCTCCAAGTAATATTGTTGTAACTGGTTTTTAGTATACTGATGACCCTACATGTAGAGTACACGGTGCACCTTTAGTAAATGGAATGTCGAAGGTGAGTATTCAAACAGCTGTAAAAGAGGATATGCCCCTTAGTGGAGGAGAACATGAAACCATCGGCGATACAATCAGATCATTCATGTCTTGGCCAACCCTATTTATTATCAAGGATTAAGTTTTGACAATCCGCAGCATGGTTTTTATTTTTATTTTTTTTGCTAGACCTTTTACGTTATATCGCGTTAAGAGTTTAAACTTTATTTTTTATTGATGAGGGAATTTTACTATCTTTTCAGCTGCTAGACCTTTACATCTATATCTTGATTACTAACTGTAGTGGCTTATTCTGCATCTCGGACTCATACCTAATCTTTGACCACCATGCAAACTTTCGACCTCATCAACATACACGTGGTACAGTAAATAATTTTTTACAATTACATAGCTCTATTTGTCATTTTTAACATATAGCTTAATAGTTCGAATCAAAAGACGCAACATCATCAATGAAGCCGTTACAAAATATTAAGATCAGACTGTTACATAATTAGATTAAAGCTCATCAAGTATATATTCTGTAACGTCCATCATTAAGAATTTTTGTGGTCGCCAAATGGTCATATTATAAGACCTATAAATAGGACAAGAGAATTTGAGATGAAGGACGGTTGAATCCTCGCTCTAATATTCCACACTCAAATACTCATAACACACATTGTAATAAGCTAACAATCTCATTAATATCCCTATCTCTTTCTCAAAATCCTCAAGAGAGGTCATGGTTTTTAACCTATTCAAAGCTTTTCCACGCTAAATTATCTTGTTAGTTATTTACTGTTCTTGAGCATTCTAACCACATCTGGTGTAAAGGCTAAATTCGAATTATGAAATTTAGCTATTACATATGGCACCGTGTGCGGGAAACGTAATTCTCAATCCCATCTTCTCAAAACCCGCTGATTATCTTTTCTCAAAATGACACTTCCAGGTCAGAGCATGCCAGTTACTCCAACAGAGGAAAATACCATACTAAGAAGAGCTGTAGGCCAATTTAAACTCCGATACAGAAAGGCGTGCTGCTCTGGAGCAACAGCTAGCAAGTATACAAGATATGCTGAAAGTTCAGCAGGGTCAACAGATTGCCATCCCAAATAACAAAGGCGTAGAACCAGAAGGCTCACAAAATTCTATTCATGGCAGACTAGGACCTCCCACCAACAACTTGGGAGGTAAACTTTGATCTAACCATCTACAGCAGGAGGTCGGGCCTATCCAAATATAAGAGGTCCACCAAGAAGTTGATGGCAACCTTGAATGAGCTAGACAAACAAAGAATCTACTTCCTGTCATGATGCTAAACTTTGTGGTGTATGCAGTACGGTTTGGTTTCAATGGATTGGAGATATTGGGCATTGTAGAAAAATTTATCCTTCTAGAGTATGGGATATATATTGGCTATTGCGAAATTCATCTTTGGAAGACAGGGCTCAGGCATATTGTTCCCCTTTTGAGGTCGATCATCGTAAGACTTGATACATTTCTTGTCTCCTTCATTGTTAACACTACGGTATGGTTTTATAGATTGATCTCGTGCTGTCAAGGTTGATTTCTGAGTTTGTTGTCTTTTGGATACCATTCTTTCGAGATCAATATATCTATTGACATTTTTGATCATGTCCTCCAAGGTCGTTAGTTTATTTAGGATTAGATACTCTTTTTCTCTTCCATCCACGAGTAAGGCATTCGTAAACGCAGAAATGGTAATCTTCTAGTCGAGTCGGTCCACCTTTCTGGCCAACTCCAAGAATTTCTTTGTAAACATCTCGAGCTTTTCTCCTAGACTTTAATTAAGGCTGAATAGAGAATAAATATTTTCTTCCTTATCGCAACTGTTCGAAAGTCATAATTAATCCTTCTGGAAGTGAATGGAATCATCGCAAGGGCTCGCCTAGTAAACTGGTAGGGAAGAGTCGGCATAGAATGTGGCTGAATGTCGAATGTAAGCCTAAAGCATCCTAGAACTCTTGAACATGTTCCACGGGATTAGTCCCCCCTTGTATTTGCAAATTTTTGGAGTATAAAAACGAGTGGGGACTTTTCCATCCAAGAGCTTCTGAACAAATGGGCTTTTCTATAATTTGTTATGAATTCTCTTAACAGTCTGAGCCTAAAATTTAAGCAATTCTTTGATCCACTTTTCAACATGTTCTTGAGTCACATATTGTTGAGCTATAATGGTTGGCCGTGTGACGCATCCTTCTCTAGGATTGTAGTCACCACACCCTTCACATAAATGATCTTTCGCTGGAATCCAAACTCTTTGAGGTGGATTCTCAATTTTTCTAGCTTCTGTGAGGCCGCCATCAACTTCTTGGTGGACCTCTTATACTTGGATAGGCTTAACCTCCTATTGAAGATGGTTAAATCAAAGTTCATCTCCCAAGTTGTTGGCAGGAGGTCCTAGTCTGTCATGAACGGAAATTAATAAGCCTTCTGGTTGTACGCCTTTGCTCTTTCCGATGGCGATTTGCTGACCCTGTAGAACCTTCAGCGCATCTTGTATACTTGCAAGTTGTTGCTCCATAGTAGCGCGCCTTTCTATTTCAGAGTTTAAATTGGCCTGCAGCTTTACTAGTGCGACATTTTCTTCTGTTTGAGTAATTGGCGTATTTTGACCTTGAAGTGTCATTTTGAGAAAAGATAATCAGTGGGTTTTGAGACAATGGGATTAAAAATTATGGTTCCCACAGACGACTCCAAAATCTTGGTCACAGGACCATATCTCTGATGTATATCTACCAAAGAAGCTCAGAATTTTTACAAGACCATCATGAAGGTACTTATGGATCGCACGCAGCAGGACGATCTTTAGCAAACTAAGCTCTCATTCAAGGAGTTTTTTAGCCTAAGCTGAAAGTTTAGGCCATTAAATATGCAAGCAAGTGTGAAGACTGCCAGTGATATGAACCCCAAATTCGAGCTCCAGCGTTGAACTCCATTCTAGTAAAGTTATCTGGCCATTCAAGCAATGGGCCCTCGACCTCGTGGGAGAGTTCCCAACTATACAAGGAAAACGGAAGCACCTTTTAGTAGCCACAGACTACTTCACCAAATTGGTAGATGCAGTCCCTTTCAGCTGAACCCATGATGATAAAGTCATCAAGTTTATATGGGAAACTATTATAATATGTTATGGATGTCCTCAACTCATCAGAATTGACAATGGACCTCTGTTTGTCGGATCCAAGATCATTGACTTCCTCAATCAGCATAATATCATTCACTCTCCTTCAAATCCCTATTACCCACAAGGTAATGGACATGCAAAGATTACCAATCGATCTATAGTTGATGGCATCAAGAAACGATTAACAGAAAAGAAGGGTAACTGGATGTAAGAATTACCACACATATTATAGGCATATTGTATAACAGCTCATGTATCAACAGGCTGTATGCCATTCTTATTAGCATACAGTACTGAAGCAATCATCCCTACTCAATATCATCACACACTATGAGATCATACCATGACCGACGAAGTAAATGAGTTCCAGCAGGCATGTAACATGAATTGGATCGAAGCGACAAGAGACAAAACAGTCATGAACTTGGGAAGATATCATCAGGCTTTGGCAAGATCATATAATAAACGAGTTCATCATAGAAAGATTGAAATTAATAATCTTATATTACGAGAGATACCTAAACATCGAAAGGAACTCAATGCTGGGAAGCTCGCAGAGAATTGGGAAGGACCTTTTATCATCATTGGAAAAAATGGACTTGACACTAAATACGGAGATCGAGTACCTAATCCTTGGAACACACAAAGATTGAAGCTGCAGATGATATTCTATTGCAGTGTACTCTTCGATTTTTCATCTACCATCTTGTACGCCGGTCTTACATCAATGAAATACTTATGTTTGATCATCCTACATCAGAGTACAATCTATTACATACCGTACTCAATCTATCACCTTGAACTTCAGTTTTACATCAATGAAATACTTATGTTTGATCGTCCTACATCAAAGTACAATCTATTACATACTGTACTCAATCTATCATCTTTGTAATGACCCTGATTTTTATTTCCTAATTATAGCTATTATCATATTCATTGTTGTGATACTCCGCATATTCCTATTCATTCTTTCATCTGCATATTAATAATCCACGTTAAGTCCGCATACATTTTCCGCATATACTCCTTCATCCATTGTGCATCCATTATTCCTTTCAGTAGGTTTTGTCTATTAGATTTCTTTTCGGCGTTCTGGTGGTTTCAGGCGATAAGGCAGTATTGTGATTTATGGGAACCCCTAGTTGGGTTGTATTTGGTAGTTGTGTGGCTGTTGTTAGTGTGGTTTGGGGGTCGCGATGATTTAAGGTGTTTTGGCATTGCTTGGAGTGCAGGCGTAGCAGACATTTTTCGAGGTGAATCCTTTATAGGATTTCAGGGGTCTTTCTCTGAACAGACCAGTTCTATTCGAACAAGACTTTCTTTGTTTGAATAAGATCCTTCTTGGTACAGTTGGATTTTTCCCTGAGTTGTTTTATTCGAATAAGATTTCCCTCTGTTCGAATAGGATCCTTCTTTGAACAGTAGTCTTTCCCTTGAACTGTTTTATTCAAATAGGATGTTTCTCTATTTGAATAAGTCCTTCCTTGTACGGCTGAACTTTCTTCGCTGACCTTTTCTATTCCAACAAGCCTTCTCTCTGTTCGAATAGGAATACTCTCCCTGTTCGAATAGGAATATTTCTTATTCGAACAGAGGCGCATTTTGATCAGCTGTTGGGTTTAATGCTCTCTTTTCCTCACTTCCTCTCTTTACTCAAACTCAATCTCCATCTCTCTCCTCTCCCTAACCGATTCCCCTCTCCCCCACACTCTTGATCAAATATTCCCCATCACTCACGGATTCTTCACCAGCTTCGTCACAACCTTCATTCCTATCCTTGGTGAGTTATTATCGATTCCCTTTCCGTTCTTTTCTCTCGATTCGGCGTAGGGTTAATTCTAGGGTTTGGGTATTGTTGTAATTTTCTTAAATTGATTATTTTCTTGTTGTTGTTATTGGTTGTGATAGCTTGTTCATTGTTCTGATTGCCTCATCGTCGATCCTAGGTTTAGTATTTCGTGTTGGTTATCTGCCGGACATGAATTATTATCAGGCGAGTTTGATTCCCTCATTACTAAGTTTCTATACTATTTTCTGAGTATTGTTTTAGAGTGTTAAATTGAACTTAGAGATGCTATGAAATTAAACAATAATTTAACCTAGGAATTATTCAGTTTATATTGTTAACCTGTAGTTTAGGCTTGTTAATTATTTGGGAGCTTGGTTTATGGTTCGTATAGGACCTGAGCTTAGTTAGCAGTGGTTGGGTTAGCATTCTCGTGGCTTTTCCCCTGAATGCCCCTTCCAGCCTTAAGAAATTAATGCGTTGGATATAGCGATGGTTAGGATGCTGTGTCAGCTATGTTTAGTCGGTGTAACCGAGTCCCTATTCATTCGGATTGTGTTGTTGTGTGAGTGGCAGCTGTGTTGCTTTCTTGTGCACCTGTTGCATCTTAATAAATATAATAACCTCTTTCAAAACTTATTGAGATTGGAAACAGGAACACTCCACTTTGGTTAACCTCCGATAGGATCCTGGAAGTCCTAAGAACGGGTTAAAAGATTTGGTGAGATTGGGAATGACACTATCATACTTAATTAAACCACTCTGAAGTGTGGAATGGTATGAGACAGAGTCATGAAGATCCCAATCTATCCACGTTGAGGTCGAAATTCTTTGAAATGATACGGACTATGGCTCTGTTGGGTTGGAAACTCCCATTACCACTTTGATCAAGTGAGACCTATCCTTACCATGGTTGAGCTTAAACAAATGGTACCTATGTGTCCCCTTACTGATCTTTTTAAGAAAATTTGACGTTAGTTGTTGATAAACCTACTACTTAGGAGTTACGAGCATCAATTTTATAGTATCACAGCACACTGCACCTAGGATAAGTATGAGATTATCCTAGTCATCACGTCACGTCATGGCATTGCATATTCTCTAATCATCGCATCTCCCTCCTCTCATATTCATGACTCTATTCTCCACCCTCTTATCAACTCTAATCTCCTTTCTTTATCAACTCTTCATCCATTATAGTCATTTAATATATATTGCTAGACTTGTGTAAACTTGTTTCTTTATATCATTCATCTCTACCACTATTTCTAGTACAGGTTTATTAGCAGGATATTTAGTTCTGCTGGGTTTAGTGCACCGTGGTTTGCTCACTCTCGTTTTATAACCGTTTCAGAGGTTGAGTAGCTTGGACTGCTGCGTGGCTAGCCAGTTCAGAGATAAATTTTGCCGCTGCAGATTTTCTTTAGTTCTAGATTTCTGTAGGTGTTCTCAGCATATGTCGCTAAGTTTTTATTCGAGATATTGTATTACATTTTCGATTGATGTGTATATATATTTATATCTTTGGCTTCCACATTATATTATTATCATTATTTCTTTACTATGATGATTATTGATATATGTGAATAGCCGAGCCAGAATTTGTCTACGGCTTGGCTATTTGGGGGATAAAATCCTTGGATTCCCCGACCTACACTACTTAGAATCTAGTAGTTGGTCACGCTACCGATTACTAGATTTTGGGGCTTGACAATCTTATAGGTTGGTCTTAGATCAATGAAATACCTATGTTTGATCGCCCTACATCATAGTACAATCTATTATATACAGCACTCAAACTATCATCTGGTACATCGGTCTTATATCAATAAAATACTTATGTTTGATCGCACTACAACAGAGTACAATGTATTATATACAGTAAACAATCTATCATCTTGTACGTTGGTCTTACATCAATAAAGTACCTATGTTTGATCGACCTACCTAAGAGTACAATCTACTATTGTCATCCGTACTCATCTACTATAATGTATCATGCAAATATTTTGATATACATATTACGTAGTCGGTGGATGTACCACATTCTATTACATTGCAAATCATTTGTTGCCTCAAGACAAATACGATCGTCCATTTTATATTTCAGATCGCTTATTGTTTCAATGCAGTTTGATCTTTTATTTGCAGTGTTAGTTGCTTTAGCCAAACCAACCTCTTATTATATGACTAACGCCAACCAGACCCCCGATACACAGCTAGCATACAAAGGTCAGTACACATATATACAGATCACTAATGCTACATTTTGAAAGTTCAATATAGTTTTACAATCATCCACATCAATCAATCACTATCGCTTTAATTATCGATTATATCATCACCCCTTGAACTCTTCCCATGCCGATACAGATGCGTGCGGAAAAACTTTGGCATCCTCCCGATGACAATATGCTTTCCTTCCCTAATAATCCTCTTTTTAAGAGCACCAATCCTCGCCACCATGTTATATAAGTACTCTGATCATATCAACCGCATCTCGCATTGAGCACTTTTGGAAACCAAATTGTCATATATAGTTTTACTCTCTGCTTACAATCTATTGAACTCAGATACAAAAAAAGGGAGCATCGCTATCATCTCTCTCTCATATGCAATACCTTCCTCACTCTTTACTCTATCACGAAGAACAAATTCACCAAGTTTTCTATTCGCTTCCTTCAGCATAGCATCAAAACTATTGAATCATTATTCCATAGCTCATTTTTCACCCAAAGCCGTATCATTCCGAGTCTCCAACACTATCATAAATTCGTCCATATGGTAAATTAAAAACATGAACCCTTCCATTTTAGCTTCACAGTTATCACTATTTACCTTAATTTTGTAAAGACTTATTTCCGCCTTCAAAAGGTTAGCATCTAACATAATATTCGCGTCACGTAACTTTATGTTTTCTGATTGGTACTCCAAGATGTCTAACCCCAACAATTATATGGTAGGGCTCTGGAGTTGAAGCCTTGTTCCGAGCCTCATTTATATTTTTGTTTTGTTTATTACTGGCCTCTGCCATCTTTTATATAATCACATCAGCAACCGACCACAATATCATGTATTTTCGAGCACGTGCTTTTGCCTCCTTAATAGCTGCCTGCATTGCAACTCTTTCACATTATCTTCCTCTTTTTTCAACACCGCCAACAGATCCATCATTTTAGTAGGCACCGCTCCTGGCTGGCTAACTCGCCTTGCCATATCCTGAACTTCCATCTCCCTTCTTCTTATATCTTCTTTAAGCCCCCCAATCTTTCTCAACTCACTGGATAGTTCCATCTCTAAATTTTTTAGTTGTTCAGTTATACGAACTACTAGACGTCATTCTTCTGCTATTTTTACATCCATCTCATCTTTCAATTCAGTCATACTCTTTAGTATTAACCGATACAGATCTAGTTTTGTGCTCAGATTTTCATTTTGAGCATACAATACATTACACTGGCATTGAACCTCTGCCAATTCAACCTGCATCAACAGTTAATATTTATACTAGTTCGTCTAGTTAAACAAATTATATCATAGTTTACAATTTTTACTCAAGAATATGATACTTGAATACTATCCAATCACAGAGAACATATTCTATTCACAGTGTACAAGATACAACGCATATATCAGTTCGTGAATATTAAGCAATACTACTTTTCCATCAGACTACGAGAAGATTTCCCTATATCTCCTGGTATCCTCGACCAATCTACTTGTACATTCACAGGTGTTATGAAAGTCTCCACTTCATGTTAACGTCGATTTCGCCTTGAATGGCGTATCAAACTTTTGACCTCTTCCTCACTCTCTTCTGGTATAATTTTTGTCGGTAGAGGAGTTGTTTCTTCAACAACTTTCTTTCTTCTTCTCCTTTCTAGTAAATTTTTTTTCTGGTAGAGGAGTTGTTTCCTTAACAACTTTGTCCTCATCCTTGGTAAACCACAAATTCTCAGCCTTTTCATTCTCTATTTCAAAGTCTTTTCAGCACCTCATCACAAACTTCCTAAATTCATTCTCCATCCTCAACAACTCTCCTCCATAAAACTCGATCACACTTTCTAGATAAAGGTCATGTTCTGCTTGAGCTACAATTTTTGCTCAGGATGGTTACAAATGCTCCTTCAACTGTATATATGCCTTGCGCAGTCGCTTGCGTATTTATTTTGAAGTACACCTTGCACCCTCACATCACTTTCATCCTTCTTTTGAGTAGCTATTTCATTTGACAATTGAGTCACCAATGACATTTTTTGCTCCATATGTTGTGTTAATTCATCTCAGAACTCCATTACGTCAGCCTCTAACTTTTGTTGTATCATTATTTGTTCTTTTCCTATCCTGAAAAATACAATCCTCATCGATCTTCGATCCTGCATAAAGCCAAATGCATCAAGTAAAGGTTCCACGTCACCCCATATAACGGACATCCCAACTCGGGCTAAACATTTTTTTACCTCTACACTATGACGATTGCGTGTTTCTTGCACTAGAAATATTACTCGAGATGGGTCAGGTACTATACCTTTCTCCTTCAAAATCTCAACATAAACCTCTTTTAAATCTCATTCACTATCTACTTCGACCTCAAAATAAAATGTTAGATCTAACAACAGAATTTGAGACCTAGCCTTATCACTTGGGTCATTAAAATAGTTTACCACTTTTGGTTTTTGAACTATCAACCCCCTCTCCTCTTCTTTCCTAAACATCTCATCTCGTTCTATTTTTATCTTAGCATATTTACACTGGAGTTCAAATAATTCTTTAAATTTTTTCTCCAAGTTAGAGCTAAACTGTCTTCTCTCATATTTAGTTTTATTAAGTACCTTTTGCACTCGAGCCACCGAGTTCCTCACTCTTCCCAAAGCTCTCTTCAGGTAGAAGTTAGTTTTTCTAAGCTGTTCTGCCTCCTTCACAGGGAGCATAGTTACTTTGAGCAGCTTCAGAGATACAAGCACCTTACATTTTCTAGCACGTTGATTCCTTCAAAGGCCGAAACATGGTTCAGGTCTATAGAGAAGACTTTGGACGCGATGAAGTTTCCTGACAATCTTTGGGTGACACTTGCAGCTTACCTACTTCAGGGTGAGGCAGATTATTGGTGGGATATGGCCAAGAGGATAGTTTTGGAGTCTCCTACTCTTTGGTCATCATTCCAGGAGTATTTCTTCGATCAGTACTTTCCGCAGAGCTACAGAGACGCCTGCATTTCCAAGTTCTACTCACTTGAGCAGAGTGATACGAGTATTGCTCGATATGATCAGAGGTTTAACAAGCTCGCTCGTTATGTTCCATTTATTGTTCAGAACGAGGAATAGAAGAAGATGAAGTTTTTAAAGGTATTCGTCCATTCTTTAGGAGGTTCTTGATTTCCTCCGGTGCCAATACTTACAGGGAGGTTTTGTCTAAAGCGTTTGCTTTTGAGCAAAACGAGGCTGAGGATCGCAGGTTCAGGGAAGCGAGGAACCCAGCGAGACAGGATACAAGAATCGATAAGGGCATGGCGATTCAGATTCAGTATGACAGTTTGGGCTCAAGGAGACAGAGATTCGAGAGCACACCAGCGAGAGCTACGGGCAGACAATATTAAGAGAGAACACAGCTTTCTTCTCGCACTTGTTGGAACTGCGTGGGAAATGGGGATGTTAGGAAGTTCTATCCTAAAGCAGACAGAGGTCAGCAGCCGCTACAATAGTTTCTAGGTCCAGTTGGTTACCGGCCATGACCACAGTAGGTTCCTTAGGTTCAGCAGTTTCCACAGAGGCAGTTTTAGGGTCCACAGAGCAGACAGATAGATCCAAGACCTCAGGGTGTTCAGAGATCACATCATCCTGTACAGCAGCAAGGTCAGGTTCAGAGCCATGGACAGGGCAGAGTGTTTATTGCAGGGAGGCGCAACGCTCGTACCGCTCCACCTGTGGTGGAAGGTACGATCCATATCTCTTATTCGCCCGCTCATGTCCTTTTCGATTCTAGTACATCACATTCATTCATCGCATCTGCATTTCTTTGCATTATTAGCTTTGGTTCTTCTTTATTTATTGATAAGATTTCTGTGGGTACTCCTTTAGATTTCTCGGTGTCTATCTCGCGTATATGCAGAGATTGCCCAATAGTTGTTTGTTGTCGAGTCCTATCAGCAGACCTATTGGTACTACAGATGCAAGAGTTTGACATCATCCTTGGCAAGGATTGGCTGTCGACACATCGAGTCACCTTAGACTGCTTCAAGAAGACGGCTACCTTTAGTATTCCTGGTGAGAGGCGATTCGTGTTTGCTAGTTTGAAACCTGTGCAGTCAGGGGTCGGCTTATTAGCTTTCTTAGAGTTAGAGTCCTCGGGCGTGGACGTTAGCTCGATTCATGTGGCTTGTAATTAATCTGACATTTTCCATCAAATTCCCGGTTTTTCGCCGATTAGAGCGATTGATTTTGGCATAGATCTTGTTCCTGGTACAACACCGATTTCAAAGGCACCGTACCATATGGCGCCTATTGAGGTGAAAGAGCTAAAGGATCAAATTTCTGAGTTGATGGATCAGGGATTTATTCGACCGAGTACTTCGCCGTGGGGAGCTATAGTTTTGTTCGCAAAGAAGAAAGACGGTTTGATGCATTTGTGTATTAACTACCGCGAGTTGAACAGAGTCAGGATCATGAACAAATTTCCATTGCCGAGGATCGAGGATTTGTTTGACCAGCTTCGAGGAGCGCAGTTCTTTTCGAAGATTGATCTCAGATCGGGTTACCACCAGCTGAGGATCAGGGTAGCTAATATTTCGATGAGAGCCTTTCAGACTCGTTACGTGTACTATGAGTTTTGGGTGATGTCGTTCTGCCTGACGAACGCGCCCGCAACTTTTATGGATTTAATGAACTGTATTTTCAGCCCTTTTCTTGACCGATTTGTCATTGTGTTCGTCGATGACATTTAGATATATTTGAGGACCAAGAAAGAGCACGAGGGACATTTGAGGATTGCTTTACAGACTTTACGGGAGAACGCATTATTTGTGAAGTTTGAAAAGTATGAGTTTTGGCAGCAGGAAGTAAAATTCTTAGGACACGTGGTGTCTAAGTATGGAATTGCAGTGGATCTTTCCAAGGTTGTAGCAGTCGCAGATTGGGCACAGCCGGCGAGCGTTACAGACATTCGTAGTTTTCTGAGTTTAGCAGGTTACTAACGTAGATTTATTGAGGGGTTTCGCGGATTACAACTCCTTTGACCCGTTCGACACAAAAGGACATACGATTTATTTGGGACGATAGATGCACTTTAGCTTTTCTCGAGTTGAAGAACAGATTGACTACCGCTCCAGTTTTGATTGTTCCATCCAATGGGCAGAGATACAAAGTATACAGCGTCGCTTTGCTCAGTGGACTTGGTTGTGTTTTGATACAGTAGGGCAAGGTGGTGGCTTACGCTTTGAGAGAGCTTAAGGTACACGAGAGGAATTATTCTACTCATGACTTTGAGTTGGCAACAGTAGTTTATGCACTGAAGATCTGGAGATACTACTTATACGGGGAGAGGTTCGAGCTCTTTTATGATCACTAGAGTTTGCAGTATCTTTTCTCTCAGAAGGAGCTGAACATGAGACAACGCAGGTGGATGGAATTTCTGAAGGACTACAATGTGGATTGGCAGTATCACCCAGGGAAGGTGAACGTGGTGGCCGACGCTTTGAGCCGTTTGCCTCGAGGATTACTTGCACGTCTGATGATTTGTGAGTGGACGAAAATGAGCGACATTACAGAGTTCGGGTTGATTTTGAGTTCACAGACTACGGGTGGTCTTATTGCAAATCTGAGAGTTCAGCCGTCTTTGATTTCTCGGATTATACAGGTGCAGCAGCAGGACGACAGATTACAATCTTGGGCTTCAGACGTCACCAGACCTGATTGGACAGTTAGCTCAGGTGGCAGCATCAGATATAGGGGCAAATTATGCATGCCAGATTCTGAGGTACTGAAATGTGAGATTTTGAGTGAGGCTCATGGTTCGAGATACACTATTCATCCAGGTAGTACGAAGATGTACCAGGACTTGAAGAGACATTTTTGGTGGGATAATATGAAGCGCAAGATAGCTGCATTTGTTTCCAAATGTCTAACTTGCCAGCAGGTGAAGGCCGAGCATCAAAAACCGGCAGAGCAGCTCAAACCTTTACCTATTCCAGAGTGGAAATGGGTGCACGTCACGATGGATTTCATTTTGGGATTACCGCTAACGAAGAAGCAGCATGATTCTATTTGGGTGATTGTGGACTGACTAACCAAATCGGCGCATTTTATTCTAGTTTGCACGACGTTCACGGTCGATGAGTTGAGCAGAATCTACGTGGGGGGGGATTGTTCGGTTACGCGGGGTTCCAGTGTCGATAGTGTCAGATAGAGATGCCAGATTTGCCAGCAAATTTTGGCAGAGTTTTCAGCGAGCTATGGATACTAGACCGGTTTTCAGTATAGCATTTAACCCTCAGACCGACGGTCAGACAGAGTGAGTAAGCCAGATTCTTGAGGATATGCTTCGAGCTTGTGTTTTGGACTTCAAGGGCAGCTGGGACGAGTATTTGCATTGGGCTGAGTTCGCGTACAACAAAAGCTTTCAGTCGAGCATCGGGATGGCACCGTACGAGGCTTTATATTGTAGACCGTACAGATCAACTTTGAGTTGTGCAAAGGTTGGTGAGCAGAGCTTACTGAGACCATACTTGGTTCGGGAAACTACTGAGGCAGTTACTACTATCAAAGATCGGCTACGTACAGCACAGAGCCGACAAAAGAGTTACGTCGACATCCGCTGGAGACTGCTAGAGTTTCGGATCGGGGATTATGCTATGATGAAGGTTTCACCGGTGAGGGGAGTGATGCATTTCAGGAAGAAAGGAAAGCTAGCTCCGAGATATATTGGCCCGTTTGAGATTCTGGACAGAGTTGGAGAGTAAGCATACCGTTTGGCATTACCGCCGTAACTGAGCAGAGTTTACAACATCTTCCACGTTTTAATGTTGAGGAAGTACAAGCGGGACCCTACTCACATGATTGACTGGGAACCGATAGAGGTTCAGGGCGATGCCTCGTATACGTATTTTGGATCGTGAGGAGAAAGTTCTTTGTAACAAGGTTATTCCATTTGTAAAAGTCCAGTGGAGTTTCCATGGACCAGAGGAAGTGACCTGGGAGTTAGTGGGAGACGTGAGGAGGCACTATCCGCAGTTGTTTTAGTTGCTGAGGTATGTATTAAATTTCGGGACAAAATTTCTTCTTAGGGGGTTAGATTGTAATGACCCTGATTTTTATTATCATATTCATTGTTGTGATATTCCACATATTCCTATTCATTCTCTCGTCTGTATATTAATTATCCACGTTAAGTCCGTATACATTTTCTGCATATACTCCTTCATCCATTGGGTATCCATTATTCCTTTCGGCAGGTTTTGTCTATTAGATTCCTTTTCGGCGTTCCGGTGGTTTCAGGCGATTGGGTGGTGTTGTGATTTATGGAAACCCCTAGTTGAGTTGTATTTGGTGGTTGTGTGTCTGTTGTTAGTGTGGTTTGGGGGTCGTGATGCTTTTGGGTGTTTTGGCATTGCTTGAGGTCGAGGCGTAGCGGGCATTTTCCGAACAAGACTTTCTCTGTTTGAATAAGACCAGAGAACAAGCCAGTTCTATTCGAATAAGACTTTCTCTGTTCGAATAGGATCCTTCTTGGTACAGTTGAATTTTTCCCTGAGTTGCTTTATTTGAATAGGATTTCCCTCTGTTCGAATAAGATTTCCCTCTGTTCGAATAGGATTTCTCTCTATTCGAATAGGATCCTTCTTTGAATAGTTGTTTTTCCCATAAACTGCTTTATTCAAATAGGATGTTTCTCTATTTGAATAAGTTCTTCCTTGTACAGTTAAGCTTTCTTCCCTGACCTTTTCAATTCGAGCAAGCCTTCTCTCTATTTGAATAGGAATATTCTCTCTGTTCGAATAGGAATATTTCTTATTCGATAGAGGCACGTTTTGATCACCTGTTGGGTTTAATGCTCACTTATCCTCACTTCTACTCTTCACTCAAACTCACTCTCTCTCTCTCATCTCCCTAACCGATTTCCCTCTCCTCCACACTCTTGATTTCTCCATCACTCACGGATTCTTCGCCAGCATCGTCGCAAGCTTTACTCCTATCCTTGGTGAGTTATTCTCGATTCCCTTTCCGTTCTTTTCATTCGATTCGGCGTAGGGTTAATTCTAGGGTTTGGGTTTTGATATCGTTTTCTTAATTTGATTGTTTACTTGTTGTTATTATTGGTTGTGATAGCTTGTTCGTTGTTCCGATTACCTCATCGTCGATCCTAGGTTCAGTATTCCGAGTTGGTTTTCTTTCGAACTTGAATTATTATCAGGCGAGTTTTATTCCTACATTCTAAGTTTCTATACTATTTTCTGATTATTGTTTTAGAGTGTTAAATTGAACTTAGAGATGCTAAGTAATTAAACTATAATTTAACCTATGAATTATTCTGTTTATATTGTTATCCTGAAGTTTAGGCTTGTTAATTATTCAGGCGCTTGGTTTATGATTCGTATAGGACCTGAGCTTAGTTAGTAGTGGTTGGGTTAGCGTTCTCATGGCTTTGCCCATGAATGCCCCTTCCAGCCTTAAGAAATTAATGTGTTGGATGTAGCGGCGGTTAGGTTGCTGTGTCGGCTATGCTTAGTCGGTGCAACCGAGTCCCTATTCATCCGGATTGTGTTGTTGTGTGAGTGGCAGCTGTGTTGTTTTCTTGTGCACCTATTGCAACTTAATAACTTAAAATAACATCTTTCAAAACTTATTGAGATTGGATACACGAACAATCCACTTCGGTTAACCTCCGATAGGATCCAAGGAGTCCTAAGAACGGGCTAAAAGATTTGGTGAGATTGGGAATGGTACTATCATACCTAATTCAACCACTCAGGAGTGTGGAATGGTATGAGATAGAGTTTTGGAGATCCCTACATATCCACGTTGAGGTAGAAAATCCTTGAAATGATACGGACTACCACTCCGTTGGGTTGGAAACTCCCGTAACCACTTTGATCAAGTAAGACCTATCCTTAGCTTGGTCGAGCTTAACCAAATAGTTCCTGTGTGTCCCCTTACTGATCTCTTTAATAAAATTAGACATTAGCGGTTGATCAGCCTACTACTTAGGAATTACGAGCATCAATTTTATAGCATCACGTCACACTGCACCTAGGATAAGTATGGGATTATCCTAGTCATCATGTCACGTCATGGCATTACATGTTCTCTTATCATCGCATCTCCCTCCTCTCATATTCTTGAATCTATTCTCCACACTCTTATCAACTCTAATCTCCTTTCCTTATCAACTCTTTATCCATTGTAGTCATTTAATATATATTGCTAGACTTGTGTAAACTTGTTTCTTTATTGCATTCATCTCTACCTCTATTTCTATTATAGGTTTATTAGTAGGATATTTAGTTCTATTGGGTTTAGTGAGCCATGGTTTGCTCACTCTCATTTTATAACTATTTCAGAGGTTGAGTAGCTTGAACTGCCGCGTGGTTAGCCAGTTCAGAGATAGATTTTGCCGCTACAGATTTCTTTTAGTTCTAGATTTCTGTAGGTGTTCTCAGCATATGTCGCTGAGTTTTTATTCAAGATATTGTATTACATTTTTGACTGATGTGTATATATATATATCTTTTGCTTCTGCGTTATATTGTTATTGTTATTTCTTTACTTTGATGATTTGTGTTATATGTGAATAGCCGAGCAAGAATTTGTCTACTACTTGGCTATTTGTGGGGTAGAATCCTTGGATTCCCTGACCTGCACTACTTAGAATCTAGTAGTTGGTCAAGCTACCAATTACTGGATCTTTGGGCGTGACAATCTTGTACGTTGGTCTTAGATCAATGAAATACTTATGATTGATATTCCTACATGAGGGTACAACCTATTATATACAGTACTCAATCTATCATCTGGTACATCAGTCTTATATCAATAAAATACTTATATTTTATCGCTCTACATCAGAGTACAATCTATTATATATAGTACTCAATCTATCATCTTGTACATCGGTCTTACATCAATAAAGTACCTATGTTTGATCGACCTACTAAAGAGTACAATCAACTATTGTCTACCGTACTCATCTACTATAATGTATCATGCAAATACTTCGATATACATATTTCGTAGTTGGTGGATATACCACATTCTATTACATTACAAATCATTTATTGCCTCAAGCCAAATACTATCTTCTATTTTATATTTCCGATCGCTTATTGTTTCAATGCAGTTTGATCTTTTATTTGCAGTGTTTGTTGCTTCAGTCAAACCAACCTCCTATTATATGACTAACGCCGACCGGACCACAGATACACAACTAGCATACAAAGGTCAGTACACATATATACAGATCACTAATGCTATATTTTAAAAGTTCTATATCTATTATAGTCTTACAATCATCCACATCAATCAATCTCTATCGCTTCAATTATTGATTATATCATCACCCCTTGAACTCTTCCCATGCTGATACATACGCGTGCGCATAAACTTTGGCATCCTCCCAATGAAAATATGCTTTCCTTCCCTAATCATCCTCGTTTTAAGAGCACCAATCCTCGCCACCATGTGATCATATCAACCGCATCTCACACTGAGCACTTTTGGAAATAAAATTGTCATATATAGGTTTACTATCTGGTTCCAATCTATTGAACTCGGATACAAAAAAAGGGAGCATCGCTATCATCTCTCTCTCATATGCATTACCTACCTCACTCTTTACTCTATTACGAAGAACAAATTCACAAAGTTTTCTATTCGCTTCCTTCAGCATAGCATCCAAACTGTTGCATCGTTCTTCCATTGCTCATTTCTCACCCAAAGTCGTATCATTCCGAGTCTCCAAAACTGTCATTAATTCGTCCATATGGTAAATAAAAAACATTGACCCTTCCATTTCAGCTTCACGGTTATCACTATTTACATTACTTTTGTCAAGACTTATTTCTGCCTTCAAAAGGTCCGCATCTAGCTTAATATTCGTGTCACGTACTTTTATGTTTTCTGATTGGTACTCCAAGATGTCTAACCCCAACAATTGTATGGTAGGGCTCTAGAGTAGATACCTTGTTCCAAGCGTTATTTATATTTTTGCTTTGTTTATTACGGGCCTCTTCCATCTTTTATATAATCACATCAGCAATCGACCACAATATCTCATATTTTCGAGCACGAGCTTTTGCCTCCTAAATAGTTGCCTGCATTACAATTCATTTACATTATCTTCTTCTTGTTTCAACACCACCAACAGATCCATCATTTAAGTAGGCACCGCTCCTGGCTGGCTAGCTCGCCTTGCCATATCCTAAACTTCCATATCCTTTCTTCTTATATCTTCTTTAATCCCCCCAATCTTTCTCAACTCGCTGGATAGTTCAGCCTCTAAATTTTTTAGTTGTTCAGTTATACGAACTACTAGACGTCAATTTTTATATCCATCTCATCTTTCAATTCAGTCATACTCTTTACTATTAACCGATACAGATCTAGTTTAGTGCTTAGATTTTCATTTTGAGCATGCAATACATTACACTGGCTTTGAGCCTCTGCCAATTCAACCTGCACCAACAGTTAATATTTATAATAGGTCGTCTAGTTAAACAAATAATATCACAGTTTACAATTTTAACTCAAGAATATGATACTTGAATACTTTCCAATCACAGAGAACATATTCTATTCACAGTGTCCAAGATACAACGCATATATCTGCTCGCGACTATTAAGCAATACTACTTTTCCATCAAACTACAAGAAGATTGTCCTATATCTCCTGGAATCCCCGGCCTATCTACTGGTACATTCACTGGTGCAATGAAAGTCTCCACTTCCTATTGACGTTGATTTTACCTTGAACGGCGTATCAAACTTTTGACCTCTTCCACACTCTCTTCTGGTAAAATTTTTGCCGGTGGAGGAGTTGTTTCTTCAACAACTTTCTTTCTTCTTCTCCTTTCTGGTAAATTTTTTTTCCATAGAGGAGTTGTTTCCTCAAGACCTTTGTCCTCATCCTTGGTAACCACAAATTCTCAGCCTTTTCATTCCCCATTTCAAAGTCTTTTCGGCACCCCATCACAAACTTCCTAAATTCATTCTCCATCCTCAGCAACTCTCCTCCATAAAACTCGATCACACTTTCTAGATGACGTTCATGTTCCGCTCGACCTACAATTTTTTCTCAGGACGGGTGCAAATGCTCCTTCAACTGCATATATGCCTTGTGCAGACGCTTGCGTATTCTTTTTGAAGTACACCTTATGCCCTCACGTCACAAAAAACTTTCTTTCGAGCAGCAATTTCATTTGACAATTGAGTCACCAATGACATTTTTTGCTCCATATGTTGTGTTAATTCATCTCAGAACTCCTTTGCTTCAGCTTCTAACTTTTGTTGTATCATTATTTGTTCTTTTCTTATCCTGAAAAATACAATCCTCATCGATCTTCAATCCTACATAAAGCCGAAAGAATCAGGTAAAGGTTCCACGTCACCCCATATAACGGACACCCCAGCTCGTGCTAAGCATTTTTTTACCTCTACACTATGACGATTGCGTGTTTCTTGTACTGGAAACATTACTCGAGATGGGTCAGGTACTATACCTCTCTCCTTCAAAATCTCAATAGAAGCCTCTTTTAAATCTCATTCAATTGTTAGATCTAACAACTGAATTTGACACCTAGCCTTATCACTTTGGTCATTAAAAAAGTTCACCTCTATTGGTTTTCAAACTAAAAACCCCCTCTCCTCTTCTTTCCTAAACATCTCATCACATTCTATTTTTATCTTAGTATATCTACACTGGAGTTCTAATAATTCTTTAAAAAATTTCTCCAAGTTTGACTTAAACTATCTTCTCTCATATTCAGTTTTATTAAGTACCTTTTGCACTCGAGCCACCAAGTTCCTCACTCTACCCAAAGCTTTCTCCAGGTCGGAGTTAATTTTTCTCAACTGCTCTACTTTCTATACAGATTACAAATAGTTTGTCATCATAAAAAATTCAAGTAGAACATACTAAAAAGCATCAATAAAATTTAACAGTTTATCACCATACATAGTACTTTTTTAATCGAACCATATAGTTTGCAGCACAACAGAATACCATAGAGTGATTAAAGATTCTTGTTGATTTCTACCTCAGATGGAAGATCTACAATCTTATTAGCGGCCAGAACTGGTTTAGTAGGTGAAGTAGATTCATTGACTGGACCAGCAACATTGGCCACCACTTCGTCCACTACCTTTGAAGGGAAGACTATCTCATCATATTTGCCAGATCGACCTACCTCTACATCAGCAGCAATCAATCCAAACCAATAATAAGACAGAACAAGATGATTTTTTCCACTAGCATTGCCTCGAATGATCGTGACATAACATCACCATGCTCAGACAGAATTGTATACTGCTCTTCAACCGCCTTGGCATCTTCAACCCTCTTCTATTTTTCTACCTCAAGCTTAGCTTCAAGCTCCCCCGTCCGAGCTAATTGAGCATCCAGCCAAAGACTCAGATCCTTAAACTCCTGGTTCCTCTCCTCCATAAATATCGTTGCCCCCAACAGCAGCAACAAGAGCTATCAACAGACAAGATACAAGTGTAATATCATATATCATATTACCAAATACATCACATTAAGAAATTTCAAAAACATACTACAAGAGTTTTCTTCTGGAAAGCGCCAACGAGCTTCTGAGGATTTGTCCCCGCCATCATACAATATTTTTGCTCCAGTTCTCTCACCTTAGCTGTAGCCTAAGCGTTAGTACGAGCACTACACTTATCCTCGTGTTGTTTCCTCTTCAACAAGCTCTTATTAGTCTCTAAAGGAGTAACTTCACTCACTTTCTGCCTCTTCCTCAACATCTCTAGCAGTAGTTTTTGCAACCTCTTACTCTGCGACCGTCACATCAGCAGATGTAGCTGACGGAGCTATCTTTCTCGACCTCCAAGTAACCTGTTTAATATTGATATTTTCAGGTAGAGGTGGAAGACTCGCGACATCCCTTATATAAAAACGAGCTTTCTTCTCGGCCATTGCCCGATTGTCGTGAGCACACTGAACTTTGGGCATTATGGAATCTACACTCTTATCCCTTTGGATACCTAACTCACCAAGAACTTGCTTTTTCTTAACCTACTCATGAGCTATGCAATCGAATAGACTAGTATTATCAGGAACCGCTGAAGGATTGGAACCTGGCAAAAATGAATAAGATCATGGTTAATAGCTCAAAGATACGCTAATCAGTGTTTGAAGATAGCAAATGATACTTACTCGGATTAAACTATTTATGGTTCAGGATGAGCGCTGGTTCATCTAGAACCTGAATACAGTGGCCCCCTACCCATATAAGGTGATCATTCCATGGTCTACCCGCTGATTCAAAGTCAAAATTTGTTGGCCTAGACGAGTCACTATAAAGATAACCACTCTTTAGACCCTTGACATACTTCCATTTATAAAATTCCAAAGCATCATCCGCCTCGAACTGCTTAGCAGTCCCTTCCTTCCTCTATTTCTCATTTAAGACATCACATACCTTCATCATCTCATACATATTCCCATTTAGTTGGGCAGGGTAGCATTGCAATATATTCATAACACCTTTCTGAAAGAAGGTCAGAGAGATCCTAAGACCATAAATGACCTGATTCAGGTAACATAAAAATCTATCACATGGGCCTACCAGCCCAAGGCCATCATAATACGAGATTGTCACATCCTCACCAATCCCTTTCTTTATTTTCTACTTTTCCAAACAAGGGACTTGATAGTATACTGCCTCCTCCTCCTTTCTTGGGATGAAGACTCTGAACCAGCAACTCTGGCCCATCATATAGTTACCCCATTCCCCACTGTAATTTCATTTTATATTTCAAAAATTTCTTTCCTATATCTACTCCCTCAAAATATATGTAAAACAATTTATCTTTCTCTTTTGTATCCCTCTTATTCTATAACTTTCTCTACTCTACTGGACTCACCAATCTCTACACCTATAGAAATATCTATTTTATTTACAGTCTCCATTATACTACAGTCATCCACTCTCCCCGACGATGATGTTTCCTTTGAACTTGATGATATTGTTAATTTACTTATGACATTTATAGGCTTTGAACGCATACCAAGCCTACAGATACACAAAATATTTTGCCATTATGAAATACCTTACAAAAAAAAGGCCCACCCTTGTTTCTACCCAGTCAACGCGTTTCATTTCCAATTTTCCAATACAATAAACAATCATTTCAATTTTCCCCCTTCTTCTTCAAAAAGACATTTTCTCTCTCTACAGTCTGTTCATATCTCAAAGCTTATGCACTATAGAACTTTACAAGTAATCACTCAGCATCATAAACCCCTATATTATCCATTACGGTATCCCTCTATCAATAATGATAAACATATAATGTAATACACAGATTATTTGCAAGCTAAAATAGACAAGAACGCCACTAACCTGTACTTGAAGAATCGCAATCTTCTACTTTACCCATACGTCTTATAATAAATGATCGCTCCCGTCGCTTCTCCAACAGTTTTATATTACCCGACGAAGCTTTCCCTTCCAGATTACACTTAGAACTCAAACGTTTCCTCTCTTTGGAGATAAGATTTATACCACTTTTCTCTCTCTTTGTAGCTGTAGATAATTTATGAGGGAGAGAGATACAAGTTTTTATACTCTTCCTTGGTTTACAAAATGATGGCTCCTTCAGGCACGTGTCAGCCACCCCTAATGTCTTCACAGGTACGTCTTTTCTTTTCATATAACTTCTGTGATAACGTCTACCATCATCACACCTATCTTTATTTTCTATCATTAAAAAATTCTGCCCCTCTTTCCTAACGCAGTACAAATGGCTAATCACCTTACATTTATACTATACCAAGATCGTATGATATTTCTAAAATAGTTTAATATATAAAATTTGAAGATGTCTATACAGTTGTTAAAATCATACAGCTGTCATCCACAATATCTGTACACAAGCAATAAAACAAAATACTTTATTCCTATTCATTTCAGATCATCGTATCAACTTTGCCTCGATCTACATATAACAGATAACACAGACAAATTACTGTAAACAAATTGCTTATTGAAAACTTTCACAGTTCGATCCTGCAGACTTCCGTAGTTACATTTAAAGCAGCCTAGATGATTCACCTCCCCACATGGAATTATCTCTACTCTTGCTGCCTTTGCATTTTCTTTAATAATTTTGTCGCATGCGAGCTGTCGAATAGTCATTTTTCATACTGTGGTATTCAGTAGAGACCTACGAAACACATCATACCAGAAAAAGTGATCATAGCTTGCACGCCTGCCTTTATCATCTAGATTGTTCAAATTCAATGGCCATTCCGGTAGCACAACATCATAAGGCAGTCGATGAAAATATCACTTACAAAGTTCAGCAACCTTGATATATAACCTACCATCTGCTGCATGATGAGCACGCTGAAAACGTGTCCTTACCACGGCTAACCATACTGCCTCCACAACAAATTGTCCCTACAGAAGATGCAAGACCTAACAACCAATGATTACTACTTTATATAAGCACCAGAAAGATCTATGAAATCTATATCACCCAAAAGAGGTCGCTGAAAGATATATTTTACAGGAAATTTTTTTGGTCAAAAGAATATCAGCAGACAATCTCGAAGATAATGACAAATCATTCTTTCCATGTTATGAAATATCTCCTCAGATTTTATATACACCAATATAAATATGGCAACATACAAATCCAAGCAAGTCCAGCGGTAACACCTACAGGCCAATCTCAATTCTTTCCGTAGTTTGAGACATTTTATATCAAGTTTGAATAGATAGATCGCAGAAAACCATATACCTTTACAACCACCCAGTCATCTTACTGAAATTATCTACTTACTATCATTACACAAACTCTTTGCATTTTCAAACCTCGACTTCCACTACCATTTATTGCTCCTTACAGTTTAATTTGTTCAGTAACACTCCTATATACATATTCACAGAACAAGAAGCTACAAAGTTTAAAACACAATATCAAAATTACATAACATTGACATTTAATTAGTTTGACAAATTTCTTACAGAATACTTTACAGGTAACTAACATTCCAGACAATATACAGATTACTTTCCAAATTACATCAAGTAACAATTCGAAATCCCTCTCAATAGTCAATGAGAAAGAAGATACAAAATTGAACCAACTTCTAAACTTTGATCCCCTGCCTGAAAGGAATAGGAAACAATATAATTGGAATATTATGGAAGAGATATGGTACCAACAGAAAGATCTTCTTCATGGCCAATATCTATGGTCCCTGCAAAAAAGACCTCCGTCATCACCACCTTTTCAACCTTAACCTCCACCCCCTGCATGCTAGAGACAGACAAAGAATCATATTTCTTCTATAGGACCCACTCACTTGCAGGGTACCGACGAGACTCCCTCGGCCGAATGCCTATCGCTTCATCTTTAGCTATAATAACTTCCTCCACCAGCAGCCGCAACCCATGTCGACGCTCCTCTGTCGATGCCAACAGATAATGGAAATGTACCATTTGGTAATAATCATCCCCCGCCTCCATTACCTCATCATACGATATATGGTGGTATATAGAGGACACCGAAATTGGCATCGGTAGATGCAAGGGTTAGTGACCAAAATATCTGACACGCAATTTTTCCATCTTCCTTCTAATCTTGGATTCCCGATACCGATTCCTAGTCATAACCATAATTTCAGGCCGTCTAAAGTATTTCAAGTACAAAAATAAGAATATAGAAGAAATAGTTTAGGGACCAATCAAAGTGATATTTATACAATGTTTAGCATTAAAGCCGACTCTTCAAATTCCCAACGTCATGAGGATTTCCCATGCAGTAAAATTGACAACAACCATTGGTTCTAGAAAGCCCAAAAACCTCAAAATAGATATTCATAAAGATGCTTTGGAAATGATTCCCAGGTATTAATTGCCATGCTTATGAATCTCTCAACCAACAGCACTCACCCAAACTGTTTCCTGTACTATTGGCTGAGAGGGGGCAGTTGTAGTGGTTTATTCCGCATCTCAGACTCATGTCTAATCTTTGACCACCATTCAAAATTTTAACCTCATCAACATACACGTGGCGTAGTAAATAATATTTTGCAGTTACATAGTTTTATTCATCATTTTTGACCTATAGCTTAACAGTTTGAATCAACATATGCAACATCATTAATAAAGCCATTGCAAAATAGCTAGATCAGACCGATACATAATTAGATTAAAGCTCATCAAGTATATATTCTGTAACGTCAATCATTAAGAATCTTTATGGTCGCCAAACGGTCATATTATAAGACCTTTAAATAGGACACGAGAATTCAAGATGAAGGACAGTTGAATTCTCGCTCTAACGTTCCACTCTCAAATACTCAGAACACTCATTGTAATAAGCTAGCAATCTCAATAATATTCTCCTCTCTATCTCAAAATCCTCAAGAGGGGTCGTAGTTTTTAACCTATTTAAAGGTTTTCTATGTTAAATTATCTTGTTAGTTATTTACTATTCTTGAGCATTCTAGCCATATCTGGCGTAAAGGCTAAGTTCGAATCCCGAAATTAGGCTATTATACTAACTAATTTGTTTTCTTAGGTAAAACCCTTTTTAACTCTGCCGATGGAACTATATGGTTTCATTGTCAGTCCCAAGCCCGGATAATGGAGGAGGGAGAAGGATAACAGTTCATCGTACGTCGTATTGGCATAAGGATTACAACTCTTTGTATAGTTCTTGGATTATTGTTCTAGTTGAAATCTAGCTAGAAGCAAAAGCCTAAATCAGTAGATACTAAGCAGATGAGCTTGCTAACCCATAAATTTTTGTAGTTCTAAAGCTAGATACTAAGCAGATACTATGCAGGTAAGTGCAAAAATATCGTCAACTAGTTTGTCGAGGGTTATATTTTCCAGGAGCTCTAGTAGGCTGTCCTTCCAAGATGAGTTTAATGATTTTGAGTTTTTCTGCCTATTTACTACGATGATAATTCACAATACTATTGAAAA
>JACGCM010002371.1:0-17403 GCA_014058105.1 Kingdonia uniflora | reverse complement strand
CTGGGAGGCGAAAAGCATCTGCAAACTTCAAACTCGTATGAATGCGTTCTTATTGAATGGCAATTTAACCTACCAAAAAAAACCCAATCGATTTTTCTAGCAATACCATACATATTCAAAAGCGATTTATTAATTAATTAATAGCTCTAATGTGAAAGATACTGCCACTCTTAAAATGTAATGACTTAACAGTTATTAATCCTTAATGAAATACAGCTCGACCTTTTTTAATGTGAACACACTCATTGACTAATACATACAAAATTAGAGGAATTAACATTTTCATACTTTATTATAGTATATAAGGAGATTCGACTAAGTGTATAAGTGAAGTTTCATAGTTAATAATTCAGTTTGTACATGAATGACGCGGCTCAAAGTATCTACACACATTGAAACTGCAACGAGATGTGAGATCTTATTTCATGGCAATTAACATACAATGAATCATATCGATTTTCTATAGCAATACACATATTATCAAGGAGTAATTTATAATCTAATGAAGGCTAATTTGAAAGATACTGTACTTCTTAATTAAGTAAAGGACTTTAAGAGTTATTAATCCTTCAGAATATAGCAAGCTTTTGGAATGAGATAAACTCAAGACTGTACAACACATTAGATAATTTGAATTTTTCAAACTTTTATTAGATTAATTAAGAGATATTGCGAATAAGTGTATCAGTGACAGTTTAATAAGAATACATCAGTTTGTCATGACTTGAGGAGCTAAAAAGCATTCTCAACACATTTAAACTTTGTGGAATGAGATTTTATCATGCGCAATTAACATACCAAAGACCCGATTGATCATTTTATAGTCAATACCCATATATTCGGGAGTTGAAATTATAATCTATTTAATGGTAATTTGAACGATATGCCTACTCTTAATTAAGTAAAGGCTTTAAGAGTTTTTAAATCCTTCAGAATTACAGCTAGAATTTTTTTAATGTGATCAATCAAGACTAATCATTAAAATTAGATGAATTTAATTTCTCAAACTTTTATTATATTATATTAGAGAGATATTCAAATAAGTGGAAAGTGATGTTTAATAGTAATACTTCAGTTGTCCATGAACTTGATGAGGCGAAAGCATCTGCATATATTGAAACTGTGTGAATGACGATCTTTCATGGCAATGACATGCCAAATAAACCCGATTGATATTTTATGCCAATACCATACTTATTCAAAAATGATATATAACCTAATTAATCGCTAAATTTTATAGATACTGCCACTGTTAATTAACTAAGGCTTTAGGAGTACATGAATTACGGGAGGCTAAAAGAATATGCACCATTTCAAACTGGTGAATAAGATCTTGTCATGGTAATTTAACAATTCAAAGAACCCGATCGATTTTATATAGCCAAACCCATATTATTTTAGAGCGAGTATAATCTACCAGTACTGGCTAATTGAAAGTACTATACTCTTAAATCAGAAGACTTTAAGAGTATTTATCTTCAGAATTCAGTTTGACTTTTTGAATGTGATCAACTCATGACTTCATACATATAAATTTGATGAATTGCATTTCTCAAACTTTTTATTATAGTTATATAAGAGAGAATAGCATAGTGATAAGTTGAAGTAAAAGTAATACTTAAGTTTGTACTGAATTTGACAAGGTAAAAGTATTTATATATATGAACTGTGTGAATGAGATAATCAGGAGCCAATTAACGCACAAATAGCTCCGATCGATTTTCTAAGCCAATACCCATAGTATTGCAAGAGTTAATTTATAACTCTAATTAATGGCTAATTGAAAAAGATACCGCTACTCTAAAATTAAAAGTAAAGCCTGTAGATAAATTATCCTGAAGAATGCGCTAGGAACTTTATAATATGAGAACAACTCCTGACTAGTACATACAAATAGTGGAATTTTAATTTCTCAAACTTGTTATTTATTAATTAAGAGAGTATTCAATAAGTGTATGAGTGAAGTTTAATAGTACACTTCATTTGTACCTTGAATTGGACGAGGCTAAAGCATATACATACATTGAAAACTGTTTCGGAAAATGAGATTTATCATGGGGGACATTAACATGCAAAAGAACACGATCGATTTTCTATAGCCAATACCCATATTATATCAACGTGAGAGGTATAATCTAACTAATGGCTAATTGAAAGATACTGCTACTCTTAATTAAGTAAAGATTTAAGAGTATTCCCACAGAAGAATTACAGCTAGGGAATCTTTTTCGAATGTGATCAACTCATGACTAATACATACAAATTAGATGAATTGAATTTCTCAAACTTTTATATTGTATATTTAAGAGGGTATTCGAATAAGTGTATAATGAAGTCCACGAATTAGTTAATACTCAGGTTTGTACTTGCATTGACGAGCTAAAAGTACTCGTACATACTTGAAAACTGTGGGAATGAGATACTTTTCATGGAAATAAAATACTAAAAGAACCCGACAATTTCCGAAATAATATGGGTATTGGCTACAGAATGTCGATCGGTTATTTGGTATGTTAATTGCATGATAAGATCTTATTCCCACAAGTTTACTTGTATGCAGAGCTTTTAGCCTCATAAAGTCATGCACAAAACAGAAGTATTTACTATTAAACTTATTATTACTTATTCGAATACTCTTTTAAATATTAAAAAAGTTTGAGAAATCAAAATTAATAAATTGTATGTATAGTCAGGAGTTGGCCACATTCAAAAATTCATGCTGTTTATTTGAAGGATATTACTCATGAGCCTTTATATTAAGAGTCGAGTAAAAAAAAAATCTTTCCTCTTTTCCCTCCCATCAAATATCAATCTTCAAATGAGCAATCTAATTAGATTATAAATTTTGCTTGAAAAATGGTAAAGGAAGCCAGAAAATTGCATCAGGTACTTTGTATGTTAATTTGAGGAAAAGACTCACATTCACACTGTTTCAATGTTGTACGATACTTTTCAGCCCGTCAATTCAAGTGCAAACTTAAGTATACTCTTAATCTTCACTATTAAATTATTCGAATACTTGCTTATGTATCTAAATCATTAAAAAGTATGAGAAATTCATAGTCGACTAATTTGTATGTATTAGTCATGAGTATCATGATTCCAAAAAGTCGAGCGGTATACTGAAGGATAATAACTCCTCTAAACGCCTTTTCTTAAACTAACAGTTAGCAGTAGCTTGTGAAATTAAGCCAATAATTAGGTATGAGTCTTGAAAATAATACTGGGTATTGGCATAGAATAGCGATCGGGTTCTTTGGTTATATGTTAAGTGCATGATTAGATTAATTCACACAGTTTCAATGTATTGCAAAGATAGCTTTTATCTCATCAAGTCAGTACAAACTGAAGTCAGTAAACTATAAATTTCTAGTCCACTTATTCGAATAATCTTCTTAATATAATTACTAAAAGTTTGAACAAATTCAATTAATGCTAAGTTGTATGTTATATCATGGAGTTGAATCACATGTTCAAATGTCATAGCTCCGTATGCCCTCGAGATTCAGACTCGAAAGCCTTTCTTATTAAAGTAGTAGTATCTTCAATTACCAACATTAGATTAGTTATGATCTTCTGAAATATAGGGGATGTGGGCTTATGAAACTACGTATCGGTTCTTTGTCTATTAATTGCCATGATAAAGATCTCATCAGACCCTTTCAATGTATGTAGTATGCTTGTAGCCTCGTCAATTCAAGTACAAACTAGTATTACTTAGAAACTTCACATACCCTGTATTCGGGGGGTCCTCTCTAACATAATATAATAACTACAAGTTGAGAAAATTCAAATTCACTCTAATTATATGTATAGTCCGGAGTTGATCACATTCAAAAAGTTAGCTCGTTATTATAAGGAATTAATACTCATAAACCCTATTTTGAATTACGTAGCCAAGTATCTTTAATTATGCCAATTATGTAGTATGTAGATACCTTGAAATAATATGGGTATTTGGCTATAGAAAGGATCATTCTTGGTGTGTTGTGGTAATTGGCCACGGATAAGATTCATTAAACATTTCAATGTAGAAGCAGATCTTTCCCACGTCATTCAGTCAAACTGAAAGTATTACTGTTAAACTTTAACTTTACACATTATGACATATTCTTACTTATAATATAATAAAAGTTTGAGCAATTCAAATATATAATTTTATGTATTACTCAGAGTTGACTCCATTAAAATATCTAGCTATATTCTGAGAGATTTCAAACGCTGTAATAAGCCTCTATTAATTATCACGTAGCAGATCTTCAATTAGCATATTATTGTATAAATATCTTTCGTTGAAATAATATTGGTATTGGCTATAGAAAATACGATCAGGGTTTCTTTGTATGTTAATTCCTGATAAGATCTATTCACCAATTTCAATGTGTGACGAGACTTTTAGCTATCACATGTAAAGCTCAAAATTGAGTATTATTCTATAAATTCACTATCATACACTTAGTAGAATACTCTCTAATATAATTTAATAAGATTTGAGAAATTCAAATTCTATCTAATTTGTATAGTATTAGAGTCTGAGGTTGATCACCATTCAAAAGTCTTAGCTATTTTAGGTACTTCTAGCTTAGATTAAAAAGCAATCTTAAAGCTTATCCTTTAATTTATTTAATCTTCTTAAGATGCAAATCTAGGTATTCTGATAATACTCTAAAATTAAGCCATTACTATCTTAAATGGTACTATTTTTATAAATCTTTCATTGAGATAATATGGTATTGGCTATAAAAATTCGATCGGGTATTTGTCATGTTATTGCCATGATAAGATCTCATTCCACCAGGTTCATGTTGGCAGATGCTATTAGCCTCGTCAAGTCATGCACAACGAGAGTACTATGATAACTTTATACACTTATTCGAATACTCTCTTAAAATATAAAAGTAACTTGTAGAAATTACTATTCATCATATTGTATGTATTAGTCATGAGTTAAGTCCAGTCAAAAAAGTCTAGCTATATTAAGAAGGCTTAATGACTCATAAGCCGCTTTATTCATTCCTAAACATATCTTTCAACTTAGCCATTACATTAGATTATAAATCCTCTTGAATAATAATGGATTGGCTATAGAAACAATGATAGTCTTTGGTATATTAATTGCAATGATAAGAGATCTCAAAACCGTTTCAATTATATTATGTTTTTACCTCGCCGTCAATTCAAGTACAAACGAAGTATTACACTTAAACTTCACTATATACACTATTTGAATAGACTCTCATATATATTATAAAGTTTGTGAAAATCAAAGTTCGGATCTAATTGAAATGTATTAGTCCACTGTATTGATACACATAACACAAAACTACGTATTGCTGAGTCTGAGCTTAATAAACGCTAAACCCTTGAACTTAATACCCGACGTATCTTACAAATTATCATTATGAATTATAATCCCTCTGAAATAATATGGTAATTGGCTATAGAAATAGATCGTCTTCGTAGGTATGATGTAATTGGCCAGATAATTTCTCATGTCGCACAGATTTTAATGTATATAATCGCTTTTCACCTCGTCAATTCAAAGACAAACTGAAGTATACTATTAAACTTCACCTTATACGCCTTATTCGAATACTCTCATTATTATTATAAAGTTGAATAATTCAAATTCATCTAATTTGTATGTATTAGTCCTGAGTTGATCACATTCCAAAAGTCTAGCTGTATTCTGAATGATTAATAACTCTTAAAGCCTTTACTTAATTAACAGTAGCAGTATCTTTCAAATTAGCCATTAATTAAATTATAGAACCCTCTTGAAATAATATGGGTATTGGCTATAGAACATCGATCGGGTTCTTTGGTATGCTAATTGCCATGATAAGATCTCATTCGCACAGTTTCAGTATATGCTGTTGTAGTTAGCCTCGTCAAGTCATATACAAACTGAAGTATTACTATTATACTTAAATTATACATTTATTCAAATACTCTCTTAATATAATATAATAAAAGTTTGAGAAATTCAAATTTGGCTAATTTATATGTATTAGTCATGAGTTGATCATATTCAAAAAGTCTAGCAGTATTCTGAATGATTAATAACTCGTAAAGCCTTTACTTAATTAACAGTAACAGTATCTTTCAAATTAGCCATTAAATAGATTATAAATCTCTCTTATAATAATATGGGTATTGCCATGATTTGATCTCAGTCACACAGTTTCAATGTATGCTGATGCTGTTTGCCTCGTCAAGTCATGTAAATACTGAAGTATAACTTTTAAACTTCACTTATACACTTATTCGAATACTTTCTTAATATAATATAATAAAAGTTTGAGAAATTCAAATTCGGCTAATTTGTATGTATTAGTCCTGAGTTGTTCACATTCAATAAGTCTAGCTGTAATCTGAAGGATTAATAACTCTTAAAGCCTTTACTTAATTAACAGTAGCAGTATCATTCAAATTAACCATTAATTAGATTATAAATCTCTCTTTGAATAATATGGGTACACGCTATAGAAGATCGATCGGGTTCTTTGCTATGTTAATTGCCATGATAAGATCTCATTCCCACATTTTCAATGTATGCAGATGCTTTAAGCCTCGTCAAGTCATGTACAAACTGAAGTATTACTATTAAACCTCACCTAAACACTTATTCGAATACTCTCTTAATAAAATATAATTAAAGTTGAAGAAATTAAAATTCGGCTAATTTGAATGTATTTGTAATGAGTTGATCACATTCCAAAAGTCTAGCTGTATTCTGAAGGATTAATAACTCTTAAAGCCTTTACTTAATTAACAGTAGCAGTATCTTTCAAATTAGCCATTAATTAGATTATAGATCCCTCTTGAAATAATAGGGGTATTGGCAATAGAAGATCGATCGGGCTCTTTGGTATGCTAATACCCATATTATTTCAAGAGCGATTTATAATCAAATTAATGGCAAATTTGAAAGATACTGCTACTCTTAATTAAGTAAAAACTTTAAGAGTTATTTATCCTTCAGAATACAGCTAGACTTTTTGATTGGGATCAACTCATGATTAATACATACAAATTAGATGATTTTGAATTTCTCAAAATTTTATTATATTACATTAGGAGAGTATTCGAATAAGTGTATAAGTGAAGTTTAATAGAAATACTTTAGTTTGTATATGACTTGAAGAGGTTAAAAGCTTCTGCATACATTGAAACTGTGTGAATGAGATCTTTCCATGGCAATTAACATACCAAAGAACCCGTTCAATTTTCTATAGCCAATACCCATTTTTTTTCAAGAGTGATTTATAATCTAATTAATGGCTAATTTGAAAGATACTGCTACTCTTAATTAAGTAAAGTCTTTAAAAGTTATTAATCCTTCAGAATACAGCTACACTATTTGTAGCCAATGCCCATATTATTTCAAGAGAGATTTATAATCAAATAAAAGGATAATTTGTAAGATACTGCTACTCTTAATTAAGCAAAGTCTTTAAAAGTTATTAATCCTTCAGAATACAGCTAGACTTTTTGAATGTGATCAACTCATGACTAATTCATTCAAATTAGATGAATTTGAATTTCTCAAACTTTTATTATATTAAATTAAGAGAGTATTCGAATAAGTGTAAAAGTGAAGTTTAATAGTAATACATCAGTTTATACAAGACTTGAAAAGGCTAAAAGCATCTGCACACATTCAAACTGTGTGAATAAGATCTTATCATGGCAATTAACATACCAAAGAACACGATCGATTTTCTATAGCCAATACCCATATTATTTCAGGAGGGATTTATAATCTAATTAATGGCTAATTTGAAAGATACAGCTACTCTTAATTAAGTAAAGGCTTTAAGAGTTATTAATCCTTCAGAATACAGCTAGAGTTTTTGAATCTGATCAATTCATGTCTAATTCATACAAATTATATGAATTTGAATTTCTCTAACTTTTATTAAATTATATTAAGAAAGTATTCGAATAAGTGTATAAGTGAAGTTTAATAGTAATACTTCAGTTTGTACATAACTTGATGAGGCTAAATGCATCTGCATACATTGAAACTGTGTGAATAAGATCTTATCATGGCAATTAACATACAAAATAACCCGATCGACATTTTATAGCCAATACCCATATTATTTCAAGAAGGATTTATAACCTAATTAATGGCTAATTTGAAAGATACTGCTACTGTTAATTAAGTAAGGGCTTTAAGAGTTATTAATCCTTCAGAATACAGCTACACTATTTGTAGCCAATGCCCATATTATTTCAAGAGAGATTTATAATCAAATAAAAGGATAATTTGTAAGATACTGCTACTCTTAATTAAGCAAAGTCTTTAAAAGTTATTAATCCTTCAGAATACAGCTAGACTTTTTGAATGTGATCAACTCATGACTAATTCATTCAAATTAGATGAATATGAATTTCTCAAACTTTTATTAAATTATATTAAGAATGTATTCGAATATGTGTATAAGTAAAGTTTTATAGTAATACTTCAGTTTTTATTTCACTTGATGAGGCTAAAAGTATCTGCATACATTGAAACAGTGGGAATGAGATCTTATCATGGTAATTAACATACCAAAGAACCCGATCGATTTTCTATAGCCAATACCCATATTATTTCAAGAGGGATTTATAATCTAATTAATGGCTAATTTGAAAGATATTGTTACAGTAAATTAAGTAAAGGCTTTAAGAGTTATTAATCCTTCAGAATACAGCTAGACTTTTTGAATGTGATCAACTCATGACTAATACATACAAATTAGATGAATTTGAATTTCGCAAACTTTGATTAAATTATATTAAGAGAGAATTCGAATCAGTGTATTAGTGAAGCTTAATAGTAATACTTCAGTTTGTACTTGAATTGGCGAGGCTAAAAGCATCAACATACATTGAAACTGTGTGAATGAGATCTTATCATGGCAATTAACATACCAAAGAACCTGATCTATTTTCTATAGCCAATACCCTTATTATTTCAAGAGAGATTTATAATCTAATTAATGGCTTATTTGAAAGATACTGCTATTGTTGGTTAAGTAAAGGCTTTAAGAGTTATTAATCCTTCAGAATATAGCTAGACTTTTTGAATGTGATCAACTCATGACTAATACATAGAAATTTGGTGAATTTGAATTTCACAAACTTTTAATAAATTGCATTAAGGGAGTATTCGTATTAGTATATAAGTGAAGTTTCATAGTTATACTTCAGTTTGCACATGACTTGATGAGGCTAAAAGAATCTGCATATATTGAAATTTTGTGAATCAGATCTTATCATGGCAATTAGAATTCCAGATAACCCGATCGACATTCTATAGCCAATACCCATATTATATCAAGAAGGATTTAAAACCTATTTAATGGCTAATTTGAATGATACTGCTACTGATAATTAAGTAAGGGCTTTAAAAGTTATTAATCCTTCAGAATATAGCTAGACCTTTTGAATGCGATCAACTCATGACAAATACATACAAATTAGATGAATTTGAATTTCTCAAAATTTTATTATAGTATATTAAGAGAGAATTTGAATAAGTGTATAAGGTTTAATAGTAATTCATCAGATTGTACTTGAATTGACGAGGCGAAAAGCATCTTTATGCATTGAAATTGTGCGAATGAGATCTTATCCTGGTCATTAACATACCAAATAAGTAGATCGATTTTCTATAGCCAATACCCATATTATTTCAAGCGGGATTTATAATCTAATTAAGGGATAATTTGAAAGATACTGCTACGGATAATTAAGTACGGGCTTTAAGAGTTATTAATCCTTCAGAATACAGCTAGTCTTTTTTAATGTGATCAACTCATGACTAATACATTCTAATTAGATGAATTTGAATTTCTCAAACTTTTATTATATTATATTATGAGAGTATTCGAATAAGTGTATTAGTGAAGTTTAATAGTAACACTTCTTTTTGTACATGAATTGACGAGGCTAAAAACATCTACATAAATTGGAACTGTGTGAATGAGATCTTATCATGGCAATTAACATACCGAAGAACCTGATCTATTTTCTATAGCCAATACCCTTATTATTTAATGAGGGATTTTGAATCTAATTAATGGCTAATTTTAAAGATACTGCTACTCTTAATTAAGTAAAGGCTTTAAGAGTTATTAATCCTTCAGAATACAACTAGACTTTTTGAATGTGATCAACTCATGAATAATACATACAAATTATATGAATATGAATTTCACGAACTTTTATTAAATTATATTAAGAGAGTATTCGAATAAGTGTATAATTAAAGTTTAATAGTAATACTTCAGTTTTTATAAGACTTGATGTGGCTAAAAGCATATGCAAACATTGAAACTGTGTAAATGAGATGTTATCATGGCAATTATCATACCAAAGAACCCGATCGATATTCTATAGCCAATACCCATATTATTTCAAGAAGGATCTATAACCTAATTAATGGCTAATTCGAAAGATACTGCTACTGTTAATTAAGTAAAGGTTTAAAGTGTTATTAATCCTTCAGAATACAGCTAGACTTTTTTAATGTGATCAACTCATGACTAATACATACAAATTAGATGAATTTGAATTTCACAAACATTTATTAAATTATATTAAGAAAGTATTCGAATAAGTGTATAAGTGAAGTATAATAGTAATAATTTAGTTTGTACAGGACTTGATGAGGCTAAATACATTTGCATACATTGAAACTGTGGGAATAAGATCTTATCATGGAAATTAACATACAAAATAACCCGATCGACATTTTATAGCCAATACCAATATTATTTCAAGATGGATTTATAACCAAATTAATGGCCAATTTGAAAGATACTGCTACTGTTAATTAAGTAAGGATAATTTGAATGATACTGCTACTCTTAATTATGTAAAGACTTTAAAAGTTATTAATACTTCTAAATACAGCTAAAATTTTTGAATGTGATCAACTCATGACTAATACATACAAATTAGATGAATATGAATTTCTCAAAGTTTTATTCTATTATATTAGGAGAGTATTCGAATAAGTGCATAAGTAATGTTTTAAAGTAATACTTCAGTTTTTATATGACTTGATGATGCTAAAAGTATCTGCATACATTGAAACTGTGGGAATGTGATCTTATCATGGCAATTAACATACCAATGAACCCGATCGATTTTCTATAGCCAATACCCATATTACTTCAAGAGGGATTTATAATCTAATTAATGGCTAATTATAAAGATACTGCTACTCTTAATTAAGTAAAGGCTTTAAGAGTTATTAATCCTTCAGAATGCGGCTAGACTTTTTGAATGTGATCAACTCATGACTAATACATACAAATTAGATGAATTTGAATTTCTCAAACTTTTATTGTATTATATTATGTGAGTATTCGAATAAGTGTATTAGTGAAGTTTAATAGTAATACTTCAGTTTGTACTTGTATTGACGAGGCTAAAAGCATCTACATATATAGAAACTGTGTGAATGTGATCTTATCATGGTGATTAACATACCAAAGAACATGATCTATTTTCTATAGCCAATACCCTTATTATTTCTAGAGGGATATATAATCTAATTAATAGCTAATTTGAAAGATATTGCTACTCTTAATTAAGTAAAGGCTTTAAGAGTTATTAATCCTTTAGAATACAGCTAGACTTTTTAATGTGATTAACTCATGACTAATACATGCAAATTAGATGAATATGAATTTCATGAACTTTTATTAAATTAAATTAAGAGAGTATTCGAATAAGTGTATAAGTGAAGTTTAATAGTAATACTTCAGTTTGTACTTGAATTGACGAGGCTAAAAGCATCTATATGCATTAAAATTGTGCGAATGAGAACTTATCCTGGCCATTAACATACCAACGAAGCAGATCGTTTTTCTATAGCCATTACCCATATTATTTCAAGAGGGATTTATAATCTAATTAATGGATAATTTGAAAGATACTGCTACGGATAATTAAGTTCAGGATTTAAGAGTTATTAATGCATCAGAATACAGCTAGAGATTTTGAATGTGATCAACTAATGACTAATACATTTTAATTAGATGAATTTGAATTTCACAAACTTTTAATAAATTATATTATGAGAGTATTCGAATAAGTGTATTAGTGAAGTTTAATAGTAATACTTCTGTTTGCACATGAATTGACGGGGCTAAAAACATCTACTTAAATTGAAACGGTGTGTATGAGATCTTTTTATTGCAATTAACATACCGAAGAACCTGATCTATTTTCTATAGCCAATTCCCTTATTATTTCAAGAGGGATTTATAATCTAATTAATGGCTAATTTGAAAGATACTGTTACTGTAATTAAGTAAAGGCTTTATGAGTTATTAATCCTTCAGAATACAGCTAGACTTTTTGAATGTGATCAACTCATGACTAATACATACAAATTAGATGAATATGAATTTCACAAACTTTTATTAAATTATAGTAAGAGAGTATTCGAATAAGTGTATAATTAAAGTTTAATAGTAATACTTCAGTTTGTACATGACTTGATGAGGCTAAATACATCTGCATACATTGAAACTGTGTGAATAAGATCTTATCATGGCAATTAACATTGAAAATAACCCGATCGACATTTTATAGCCAATACCCATATTATTTCAAGAAAGATTTATAACCTATTTAATGGCCAATTTGAAAGATACTGCTACTGTTAATTAAGTAAGGGGTTTAAGAGTTATTAATCCTTCAGAATACAGCTAGACTTTTTGATGCCAATACCCATATTATTTCAAGAGAGATTTATAATCAAATTAAAGGATAATTTGAATGATATTGCTACTCTTAATTTAGTAAAGACTTTAGAAGTTATTAATCCTTCAAAATACAGCTAGACTTTTTGAATGTGATCAACTCATGACTATTACATACAAATTAGATAAATATGAATTTCTCAAAGTCTTATTAAATTATATTAGGAGAGTATTCGAATAAGTGTATAAGTAAAGTTTTATAGTAATACTTCAGTTTTTATATGACTTGATGTGGCTAAAAGTCTCTGCATACATTGAAATTGTGTGAATAAGATCTTATCATGGAAAGTAACATACCAGATAACCTGATCGTCATTCTATAGCAAATACCCATATTATTTCAAGAAAGATTTATAACCGAATTAATAGCTAATTTGAAAGATACTGCTACTGATAATTAAGTAAGGGCCTTAAGAGTTATTAATCCTCCAGAATACAGCTAGACTGTTTTAATGAGATCAACTCATGACAAATACATTCAAATAGATAAATTTTAATTTCTCAAAATTTTATTATAGTATATTTAGAGAGAATTCGAATAAGTGTAAAAGTTAAGTTTAATAGTAATACTTCAGTTTGAACTTGAATTGACGTGGCTAAAATCATCTATATACATTGAAATTTTGTGAATGAGATCTTATCCTGGCCATGAACATACCAAAGATGCAGATTGATTTTCTATAACCAATACCCATATTATTTCAAGAGTGATTTATAATCTACTTAATGGCTAATATGAAAGATACTGCTACGAATAATTAATTACGGGCATTAAGAGTTATTAATCCTTCTGAATACGGCTAAACTTTTTGAATGTGATCAACTCATGACAAATACCTATAAATTAGATGAAATTGAATTTCTCAAACTTTTAGTATATTATATTATGAGAGTATTCAATTAAGTGTATTAGTGAAGTTTAATAGTAATACTTCTGTTTGTACTTGAATTGACGAGGCTAAAAGCATCTACATAAATTGAAACTGTGTGAATGAGATCTTATCATGGAAATTATCGTACCAAAGAATCCGATCGATATTCTATAGCCAATACCCATATTATTTCAAGAAGGATCTATAACCTAATTAATGGGTAATTCGAAAGATACTGCTACTGTTAATTAAGTAAAGGCTTTACGAGTAATTAATCCTTCAGAATACGGCTAGACTATTTGAATCTATTCAAATCATGACTAATACATACAAATTTGATGAATTTGAATTTCGCAAACTTTTATTAATTTATATTAAGAAAGTATTCGAATAAGTGTATAAGTGAAGTTTAATAGTAATACTTCAGTTTGTACATGACTTGATGAGGCTAAAAGCATCTGCATACATTGAAACTGTGTGAATAAGGTCTTATCATGGCAATTAACATACCAAATAACCCGATCGACATTCTATAGCCAATACCCATATTATTTCAAGAAGGATTTATAACCTAATTAATGGCTAATTTTAAAGATACTGCTACTGTTAATTAAGTAAGGGCTTTAAGAGTTATTAATCCTTCAGAATACAGCTAGACTTTTTGAATGTGATCAAATCATGACTAATACATACAAATTAGATGAATTTGAATTTCTCAAACTTTTATTATAGCATAGTAAGAGAATATTCGAATAAGTGTTTTAGCGAATTTTAATAGTAATATTTCAGTTTGTACTTGAATTTACGAGACTAAAAGCATTTACATAAATTGAAACTGTGTAAATGAGATCATATCATGGTAATTAACATACCAAAGGCACCGATCAATTTTCTAAAGCCAATACCAATATTATTTCAAGAGGGATTTATAATCTAATTAATGGCTAATTGGAAAGATACTGCTACTCTTAATTAAGTAAAGTCTTTAACAGTTATTAATCCATCAGAATACAGCTTGACTTTTTGAATGTGATCAACTCATGACTAATACATACAAATTCGATGAATTTAAATTTCTCATACTTTGATTAAATTATAATAAGAGAGAATTCGTATATGTATATAAGTGAAGTTTAATAGTAATACTTCAGTTTGTATATGACTTGATGAGGCTAAATACATCAGCATACATTGAATCTGTCTGAATAAGATCTTATCATGGCAATTAACATACCAAAGAACCCGATCGATTTTCTATAGCCAATACCCATATTATTTTAAGGAGGATTTATAATCTAATTAATGGCTAATTATAAAGATACTGCTACTCTTAATTAAGTAAAGGCATTAAGAGTTATTAATCCTTCAGAATACCGCTAGACTTTTTGAATGTGATCAACTCATGACTAATATATAGAAATTTGATGAATTTGAATTTCTCAAAATTTTATAAAATTGTATTAAAGGAGTATTCGTATAAGTGTATAAGTGAAGTTTAATAGTAATACTTCAGTTTGTACATGACTTGATGAGGCAAAAAGCATCTGCATACATTAAAACTATGAGAATAAGGTCTTATCATGGCAATTAACATACCAAATAACCCGATCGACATTCTATGGCCAATACCCATATTATTTCATGAAAGATTTATAACCTAATTTATGGCTAATTTTAAAGATACTCCAACTGTTAATTAAGTAAGGGCTTTAAGAGTTATTAATCCTTCGGAATACAGCTTAACTTTTTGAATGTGATCATATCATGACTAATGCATACAAATTAGATGAATTTGAATTTCTCAAACTTTTATTATAGTATATTATGAGAGTATTCCAATAAGTGTTTAAGTGAATTTTAATAGTAATATTACAGTTTGTACTTGAATTTACGAGGCTAAAAGCATTTACATACATTGAAACTTTGTAAATGAGATCATATCATGAGAATTAACATACCAAAGACACCGATCAATTTTCTATAGCCAATACCAATAATATTTCAAGAGAGATTTATAATCTAATTAATGGCTAATTTGAAAGATACTGTTACTTTAATTAAGTAAAGGCTTTAAGAGTTATTAATCTTTCAGAATACAGCTAGACATTTTGAATGTGATTAACTCATGACTAATACATACAAATTAGATGAATTTGAATTTCTCAATCTTTGATTAAATTATATTAAGTGAGAATTCGTATAAGTGTATACGTGAAGTTTAATAGTAATACTTCAGTTTGTACATGACTTGATGAGGCTAAAAGCACCTGCATATATTGAAATTGTGTGAATAAGAACTTATCATGGCAATTGACATACCAGATAACCGGATCGACATTCTATAGCAAATACCTATATTATTTCAAGAAGGATTTATAACCTAATTAATGGCTAATTTGAAAGATACTGCTACTGATAATTAAGTAAGGGCTTTAAGAGTTATTAATCCATTAGTATACAGCTAGACTTTTTTAATGTGATCAACTCATGACAAATACATACAAATTAGATGAATTTGAATTTCTCAAACTTTTATTATAGTATATTAAGAGAGAATTCGAATAAGTGTATCAGTGAAGTTTAATAGTATTACTTCAGTTCGTACTGGAATTGACGAGGCTAAAATCATCTACATAAATTGAAATTGTGCGAATGAGATCTTATCCTGGCAATTAACATACCAAAGACGCCGATCGATTTTCTATTGCCAATACCCTTATTATTTCAAGAGGGATTTATAATCTAATTAATGGATAATTTGAAAGATATTGCTACGGATAATTAAGTACGGGATTTAAGATTAATTAATCAATCAGAATACGGCTAGACTTTTTTAATGTGATCAACTAATGACTAATACATACTAATTAGATGAATTTGAATTTCTTAAACATTTATTATATTATATTATGTGAGTATTCGAATAAGTGTATTAGTGAAGTTTTATAGTAATACTTCAGTTTGTTCATGAATTGACGTGGCTAAAAGAATCTACATAAATTAAAACTGTGTGAATGAGATCTTATCATGGCAATTAACATACCGGAGAACCTGATCTATTTTCTATAGCCAATACCCTTATTATTTAAAGAGTGATTTATAATCTAATTAATGGCTAATTTGAAAGATACTGTTACTGTAATAAGTAAAGGCTTTAAGAGTTATTAATCCTTCAGAATACTTGAATGTATAGTCATGAGTTGAGATCATTACAAAAGTCTAGCTGTATTCTTGAAGATTGTAACTTTTAAGTCTGTTCCTAAATTAGAGTAGCAGTAATGCATTCCAATTAGTCCTTTATTTATTATAAATCTCTCTAGAAAGTAATATAGGTGTATGGCTTAAAAGTTACAGCGTGATTCTGAAGGCTTAGTATAACTCTAAAACCCCTTACGTAATTAACCATTAGCAACAGTTTAAAATTGGCCATATAATAGTTAGTAAATCTCTCTTGAAATACGATATCGGTTTTGCATTAAATGTCAGATCGGTTGTGGTCTTTTGTAATGTTAATTGAGGCCATGTGTTAAGTTCTTATCACTCACTAGTTCTCAAATGTGTGCAAGATTTATTTATCCTCAATCCCCGAATAGTCCATGTACAAACATAAGTTTATCTCTAAAAATTTTACTGGTAGGGATAACACTTTATTCGACTAGTACGCGCTTAATATTAATTTAATAAAATTCATTAATTCATATTTGTCTCATTTGTCATTTATTAGCATGATCTAACCAATGTCACATTCCAAAGTCCTAGCT